>CAJGYO010000139.1:0-138065 GCA_904845875.1 Miscanthus lutarioriparius
AACCCAACTATTCTTGGTGGCGGTTATGAGTATATGAAGGTGGAAGGACGGACTACCAGGGTGTTGGGCCGCTTCCGTCTTTAGGACGCGTCCCTTTAATGGATCCAATTTGATATACTACCTATTGGACAAACTACTAAGGTGACGCAGAAAGACTTTTGATAGAGCGCCAAGCTCAGTCGTAATTCAGTCAATAAAAGCCGCCTCTAAAAAAGATATGGACTTGATTCCAGATCCATAAGGGAACAGACTTGGTAAGGATTCCATGAAGCACTTGAATGCCCCAATCCGAGTCCGTGAGGCACCGTGCAGGACCCACCAAGTTGAGCTGTCCTGGAGTCCGAACCAGGCCTCCATGTAATCCTTGTCCCTTTCTGGTCTCTCCTGGTTCGTAACCAAACAAGAGTGCACGCATCTCCGCTTTGTAAATAAATATGGATGGCGAACTCAAGAGTGAACTTACTTGATGATTATTGTGATGAGCATCGGCACAGGAGCATAGGGACCAACCTGCACTGTGGTTGCCGTGGATGTATCGCTGGTGTTGATGTTCCTCATCATCCTCCCCTTCTAGCAAAGCTGAGGTGTCTCGACTCAAGCTTCCTGCCTTCTTCTCCCAAATATGGCTTCAAATCAGCAATGTTAAATGTCGGGACTAACCCCAAATTCTCACAGTGATCGAGTTTATATGCATTATCATTAATTTTCTCAAACACTTTAAATGGTCCATCGCCCTAGGCATCAATTTAGACTTTCTAAATCAAAAAACCTATCCTTTCTCAAATGCAACCAAACTAAATCTCCAGGTTCAAATAATAGTTCTTTTTCACCTTTTATCACCAAGAAACTTATATTTAGCATTCATACGCCTATGTGTTTCTTTAGTTGTTTCATGCCAGTTTAACATCAATTCAAAGCGCGCTTTAGTAGCATCAAAATTTAGTTTTTCAAAAGATGCAAAAGGCATCAAATCAATAGGAGCACTAGGCAAGAAACCCATACAATCTGAAATGGGCACATCTTTGTAGTAGAATGAAGTTTAATAATTATAAGCAAACCAATATGAGGCAAATAATCTTCCCACATCTTGATGTTCTTCTTCAGAACAGCCTTTAACATAGTAGACAAAGTTCTATTGGACAACTTTAGTTTGACCATCGGTTTGGGGATGACATGTAGTAGAAAACAAAGGAAAAGATTCAATAAATTCAACCCACTTAGCATGTCTACTGTCTCAATTTCCTTGACTACTAATATGCTTCAAAGACTCATGATCAATGAATAACAAACTCTTTGGGGTACAAGTAATGCCACACATGTTTCTAACAAAGTATCAAGAGCATACAATTCCTTATCATAAGTAGAATAATTTAGAACAGGCCCGCCTCAATTCTTTTTACTAAAATACGCAATAGGTTTGCCTTCTTGCAACAAAAACACCACCTGTAGTCCAATTCCGCTAGCATCACATTCAAGCTCAAAAGTCTTATTAAAATTAGGAAGTTGGAGGAGAGGTGTATGTCAACTTATCTTTCAAAGATATTGAAGGAGTTCTCTTGTACTTTTGCCCCAACCAAAAGGCAACTCCCTTCTTTGTAAGCTTCCTCTCATTCAAAGGTGCAGAATGCTATCAAGTCCTTCACAAATCGGGCGATAGAATCCAAAGAAGTCCTAGGAAACTCCTCACTTGTGTGATAGTCTTTGTGGTACAGGCCATCCTCAGATAGCTTCTACCTTGGCTTGATCAACTCCTCAATTCCCTGTGGAGTCACAACATAGCCAAGAAAAGACACTTGATCGATGCAAAAGGTGCACTTCTCAAGGTTACCAAACAAACGGCATCTCAGAAAGCATTAAAAACAGAACGTAAGTGATCAAGATGTTCATCCATGATTTGTCAGTAAATCAATATATCATCAAAGTAGACTACAACAAATTTTCCAATGAAAGCACGCAGAACCTCATTCATTAACCTCATGAAGGTACTAGGTGCATTAGTTAACCCAAAAGGCATGACTAACCACCATATAAACCAAATTTGGTTTTTGAAAGCAGTTTTCCATTCATCTCCCAATTTCATACGTAATCTGGTGGTACCCACTGCAAATCAACTTTTGAAAACACAATAGCACCACTCAGCTTCATCAAGCATATCATCCAATCGTGGAATAATAGGTGTCGATATCGAATGGTGATATTATTAATAGCTCTTACAATCAACACACATACGCCATGTTCCATCTTTCTTAGGCACTAAAATGATAGGAACAGCACATGGACTAAGGGACCCATGCACATCACCCTTGTTGTCGAGTAGTTCTTGCACTTGTCGCTAATTTTCTTCTTTTCTTCCGGATTAGTCCTCAGATGGCGCACGGTTTGGCAAAGATGCACCAGGAATAAGATCAATTTGGTGCTCAATCCTCAGACAGTGGCAGTCCCGGCTGGTATCTCACTTGGGAAAACATCCTAAAACTCCTGCAAAATGTTAGCAACAGCAGGGGCAAAGAATGCTGCATATCATGAACTGAAATCAAAGCACCCTTGCATACCAAAAGCATATGCAAATACAAGTGGAAGCAACCAATTCATTAATATCAGATTTAGTAGCAAGCAAGCAATGTCCTTTCAATCTTATCTCATCTTTGTTACTACTAACAGATTTGACATTTTATCGATCTCAGATTTAGTTTTTTTAGCTTCAAGTAACATCATCACATACAATAGCTTCAGGAGACATAGGAAGCAAAACAATTTTCTTATCATGGTATATGAGAGAATACATATTTGATCTACCATGATGCATAATCCGTATCAAATTGCCATGGTCTACCTAGCAGTATCATGACAAGCTTCCATAGGCACAACATCACACTCAACAACATCATGATATGATCCAATAGCAAAATGAATTGCATCAATCTCGCTAATTTTGACCTTACCACTATTGTTGAGCCATCGAACGTGATATGGATGGGTGCGGTTTGGTTGTAAGTGCAAGCTTCTACCATATCGCTGCTAGCTAAGTTGTTGCAGCTACTCCATCAATTATCAAACATGCACTTAACGCCTTTAATGACACACTTTGTTTGGAATAGTGTATGTCAGCTGATTTTGCTCCGCTTTTCTCCATTTGTGCGCCTAAGCACACGCTGCACAATGAGGCTTTCTATAATGATCTGCTTCCTCCGCACTAATCTGTTCTTCTGGTTGTTCCTCACTTCCTACATGGTCAGCAGCAAGCAAAGCAAGTGTATCTTCATCAAAATCACTAGCAGAGGAATACTCACCATCATCTTTGACTTACATATAACACGCTTGTTTGGACAGTCACGCATCACATGTCCATATCCCTTGCACCGGTGACACCTGAACGCCTCTTTGTTCTAATTCAGTAGATGCCATGGATGAAGCAATCGTAGCAGGCTTCGGGTCGCCTTCGCCACTGAATTTGGCGGAAGTAGCACGAGGTTTGTCGCTGGATGATGGCATAGGAGCACATGAAGTTGAGTAGTAGTCGAAGCGGGCTGCCGCGAGTTAGTTTTCCCTGCAGAAATATTATTCTTGGCATCGCACGTCCGCCTCAAGCACTTCCCTTTTTTCAGCTTTACAAGCAAGATGAAACAAATGGGTTACGTTAGTGTATTCTTTATATGCAAGGATGTCCTGAATTTCACGATTGAATTCCACCAAAAACCTTGCCATAGCAGGTTCCTCATCCTCATCTAAATTACAACGCAACATACCCATTTGCAATTCTTGATAATATTCTTCTACACTTTTAGCACCCTGTCTCTGGGGCTTGTTGCAATTTATTTAACAAATCACGTGTATAGTAAGAAGGAACAAATCTGGCCCTCATGATTCGCTTCAAAGCATTCCAAGTTCGTGGTATGTTATTAGGATTTCTCTTGCCATATTCTATCCACCAAACAGTAGCAAAATCAGTAAATCACTAGTAGCAGCCCTAACACGCAGTATTCTCAGGAAATTCATGACATGCAAACTTTTGATCAACAGCAATTTCCCATGTAATGTATGCATCAGGATCATATTTACCATCAAAAGGAGGTATCTTAAATTTTATCTTACTAAAAGCATCATTATTATTGGGTACCTCACGCCGACGGTGACCACCCATACCTCTCACGACATGGCGAGGCGACGCCGGTCACGAAAGTGTCATGAGCATCATGTTCAGTATCAGCAGTATAATCATCATCATAATTATCTTCGAAGTCTTCATTCTTGTTGTCTTCATTATGCTGTTTTATCTTTCGTGTGGAAGTCATCAAAATGCTTTAGAAGAGCAGCAAGGCTTCTGTCCATACGGGCAACAGATGCCCAATCCTGTAAGCTTGGTGGTGGTGGCAAGTTATGGCCTCCAGTTGCCCAATCTTGTCATTGGTCACCTGTAAATCTTGCTCAAGTCCTTCTTGCATGCAGCTGCACTTGCCTTTGTAAAATGTTGAATGATGCCCTTGGTGCGCAGGAGATTGTGGCCTGCCTTGTTAACATCCTCTGATCCTGACATGGTTTAAAAGACAAGGGCAACAAGCAAACAGGTGAAGAAATAAAAGCCCTACAGCTATTAGGGATGTAGCTACTACAAGGCACTCACTCAACCTGTTACAAAAGCTCTTACCAATTCTTACCTTGCTCAACAGGAGGAGACGGCAACCAACAAGTCTGCAACCATGGAATGAAGTGTATCGGTGCCGCAACAACAACACCTGTCAAGCTGTAGTCAAAATATGTGGAGCTATAGGTGGCTGAAGCAAGGAAGTACTAGCACCACGTTAGTCACAAAAAAGCAAGCTGAATAATCATTCAACGGTTGTACTGGTGCTGGTCCTAGCCTAGACCGTGGTAGAGGCAACGAGCCTCGACACAAAGGAAGTCACAACACACCACCGAAAACAATGGAGAAGCACAACTAACAGCCCCCTTTTCTTCCTTTTCTTTTCTTTCTTTTCTTTCTTTTTTTTTCTTTCTTTCTTTTCTTTTCTCTCTCTCTCTCACAAATCTAACAGCCCTTTTTTTTTCTTTTTTTTTTCTCTCTCGAGTAAAACCAAGCCAATATGTATGCACAATGTGGAGGAGTCGAGTATAGGTATGGACTTCTGCTGCCTTTCTGGAACACTTCAATATATGTAGCATAAGTGTAAAAAGCAACAAGATTTAATAACACGGCGCAACAACCAATTCAGAGTCCACAATGATTCCAACTCGGTCTTTAACAAGATTAGAACTCTAGAGTGAGCTGAGCTAATATGGATATGTTGGACGGGAGAAGTTGAGTATAGATATGAACTACTGCTGCACAAAGATGTACTCCAGATTCAGACTCAAAACAGCAACAAGACAGCTATCAATTCGGACTCAAAACCGATTCCAACTCGAACTTCAACACCACATGGGATTCGGTCTCAAACAAACTCAGATTCTTACTCAGACTTGAACACAAGGATGTATTCTGGATTCAGCCAACAGAAGGTTTATATGGTAGCACACGGCTGTGACTAGAACGCCGACAAGAACTCAAACTCTAAAGGACTAAAACTAAGACCAGCAACTCGACACAACTGATGCAACTAAAACTCAACAAGCCCTAACTAAGCAGTGCTAGTAAAGGCTCAAAGGGTTTATAGGATTGTGGGTAAACTAATCTACTATTTTTTTTTGCTTTTCCGGACTATAGGAAAATTAAAACAAATAAGGATTCAAGTCTCTCACCGATAAACCATGCTCGATTACCAACTAATATGATCCTGCTTAGGGTTTGTTCCCGATCTTCGATGAGAGGTGTGGGATAACTCGATTGATGGGTGGAGACGACGTTCACGGCCCGACCACAGCCTTCCAAGCTGCGCCTTAGCAACCGAGCACACCACCTCCAACAGCTGCCGCGATCTTGTGGAGCGGTCACCGACCACTAGGGGCACTTGTCCTGCAAGCAATCGAAGAACTAGCAAGAACAAGTATAACAAGTACTGAATTACTAGATGTAGATGAAAGTTTCAAACTCAATCTCAATTAAGGTGGGGTTCAAGACAAGAAGACGGGCGGTTGATCCAGCACGCAAGGCTACAAGCAAGTAGCGTAGAGCTAAACTTGATCTAAACAAAACCCAACTATTCTTGGTGGCGGCTAAGGAGTATATGAAGGTGGAAGGACGACCACCAGGGTGTTGGGGTCGTTCTCCAACCCTAGGACGCGTCCCTAATGGACCTAACTTGATACACGGCCCATTGACCAAACTAAGGTGACGCAGCACCATTAGACAGACAAGCTCTCAGTCGTAATTCAGTCATTGCGGCCGCCTCAAAACAGATATGGAATTGATTCTAGATCCATATGAAAATAGACTTCATAAGGATTCCACGAAGTACTTGAACGCCCCAATCCGAGTCCCAGATGCGACCGTGGTGACCATCACAAGTTGGAGCTGTCCTGGAGTCCGAATTCAGCCTCCGCGTAATCCCTTGTCCTTTCGGTCCTTTCCCCTGGTTCCTAACCAAAACAAGAGTGCACGTGGTTCCATGGTCTAAATATGATGGACAGGAACTCAAGAGTGAACTTACTTGATGATTAATGTGACGAGCACGGGCACGAGTAATAGGACCAACTGGTACTCGTGGTCGGGCGTGATGTATCGTTGGTTCCGATGTCCTCATCACGCACCATCGGCTCAGAAATCATTTTGGATGCACCCGATGGAACTCCTAGGTGACGAGGCTCTCAGTGAAAGCTCGTTTCGGGTCCGTTTGGAGAAAGAGCTAATCTTGACACAAGATAGGTGCACGGTTTGCGCCGTAATGTACCGTAGCCTCGAACATCATTTTGGATGCACCCGATGGAACTCCTAGGTGACGTGGGTCATGTGGATCTAACTTCTTTTCTTTGGAGATAGTTAGTAGTGTCGGTGCACGATAGTGCACGGTTTGCGCCAAACGCACTATCGGCTTAGAAATCATTTTGACGCACCTGATGGTACTCCTAGGTGACGAGGCTCAAGTGAAAGCTTGTTTCGTCCATTTGGAGATAGTGATATTCTTGACGCAAGATTGGTGCACGGTTTGCGCCGAGCGCACTATAGGCTCCGACGCCACTTGGACGCACCTTCGATGGAACTCCTAGGTGACATGGGTCATGTGGAATCTCACTTCTTTTCGCTTTTGAGACATGTTTGTTAGTGTCAGGCAAGATAGGTGCATGGTTTGCGGCGGACATACCATAGGTTCAAATAGTTTTGGACGATTCGATGGTACCACTAGGTGATGAGGCTCAAGTGGAAGTTTCGATTCGTCCTTTCGGACATAGTGTTAATCTTGACGCAACATAGTTGCATGGTTTGCGCCAAATGTACCATAGCCACGGAAATCGCTTTTGGACGCACACCGATGGGACTCCTAGGTGACATGGGTCATGTGGAATCTCATTTTCTCTTTGGAGACAAAGTTAGCGGCCGGTGCAAGATAGGTGCACGGTTTTGCGCCTAAACGCACCATCGGCTCAGAAATCATTTTGGACGCACCCGATGGTACTCCTAGGTGACGAGGCTCTAGTGAAAGCTCGCTTTTGGTCCGCTTGGAGAAAGTGCTAATCTTGACACAAGATAGGTGCACGGTTTGGCGCCGAATGTACCATAGCCTTGAATATCATTTTGATGCACCGATGGAACTCCCTAGGTGACGGGTCTTATGGAATCCCACTTCTTTCCTTTTGGAGAAGTGTTAGTGTCGGTGCAAGATAGGTGCATGGTTTGAGCTAGATGCATAATAGGCTCGAGAAATTGTTTGGACACACCCAAAGGAACCCTAGGAGACGTGGGGTCATGTCGATCTAACTTCTTTCTTTGAGATATCATAGTGTCGGTGCACGATATAGTGCACGGTTTGCGCCTAAACGTATTCATCTACTTAGAAATCATTTTAACGCACCCGATGGTACTCCTAGGTGACGAGGCTCAAGTGAAAGCTCGCTTCGTCCATTTGGAGATAGTGATATTCTTGATGCAAGATTGGTGCACGGTTTGCGCCGAGCGCACCATAGGCTCCGACATCACTTTGGACGCACCCGATGGAACTCCTAGGTGACGTGCGGGTCATGTGGAATCTCACTTTTTTCTTTTGAGACAAAGTGTTAGTGTCGGTGCAAGATAGGTGCATGGTTTGCGTTGGACGCACCATAGGCTCAAATAGTTTTCGACACATTCGATGGTACCACTAGGTAATGAGGTTCAAGTGGAAGCTCGATTCGTCCTTTTTCGGACATAGTGCTAATCTTGACGCAAGGTAGGTGCACGGTTTGCGCCGAATGTACCACAGGCTCGTAAAATCATTTTGATGCACCTGATGCGACTCCGAGGTGACGTGGGTCATGTGGGATCTCACTTTTTCTTTGGAAACAGTGTTAGGGTCGGTGCAAGATAGGTCCACGGTTTGCGCAAAACGCACCATCGGCTCATAAATCATTTTGGACGCACCCGATGGTACTCCTAGGTGACGAGACTCAAGTGAGAGCTCGCTTCGGGTCCGCTTTGGAGAAATCGCTAATCTTGACACAAGATAGGTGCAATCGTTTGTGTCGAATGTATCATAGGCTCGACATCGCTTTTGGATGGACCTGATGGAACTCCTAGGTGACTTGGGTCATGTGCAATCTCACTTCATTCCGCTTTGGAGACAAAGTTAGTGTTTGTGCAAGAAAAGTGCACGGTTTGCGCTAAACGCATTATCGGCTCGTAAATCGCTTTTGGACGCACCCGATGGAACTCCTAGGTGACGGGGTCTTATGGAATCTCTTCTTTCCTTTTGGAGACAAAGTGTTAGTGTCGGTGCAAGATAGGTGCATGGTTTATGCTAGACATGCAATAGGCTCCGACATTGTTTTGGACCCACTTGATGGTAGCACTAGGTCACGAGGCTCAAGTGGAAGCTCGCTTCGTCCATTCAACATAGTGCCAATCTTGACGCCAGATAGGTGCACGGTTTGCGCCGAGTGTACCATAGGCTCAGAAATTGTTTTGGACGCACCCAAAGGAACTCCTAGGTGATGTGGGTCATGTGGAATCTGTTTCTTTCTCCTTGGAGATAGTGTTAGTGTCGGTGCAGGATAGGTGCATGGTTTATGCTTGATGTACCATAGGCTCTCAAATAGTTTTCGGACGCATTCGATGGTACCACTAGGTGATGAGGCTCAAGTGGAAGCTCGCTTTCCTTCCTTTTGACAAAGTGTTAATCTTGAAGCAAGATAGGTGCACGGTTTGGCGCCGAACGCACCTATAGGCTCGAAATTGTTTTGGACGATCATTTTGGATGCACCTGATCGAACTCCCTAGGTGACGTGGGTCTTGTGGAATCCTAGTTCTTCCTTTTGGAGACAGTGTTAGTGTTGGTGCAAGATAGGTGCATGGTTTGAGCTAGATGCATAATAAGCTCAGAAATTGTTTTGGACGCACCCAAAGGAACCCTAGGTGACGTGGGTCCCGCCGATCTAACTTTCTTTCTTTGGAGATAGTGTTAGTGTCGGTGCACGATAGTGCACGGTTTGGCGCCTAAACGCATTTCATCGGCTTAGAAATCATTTTAACGCACCCGATGGTACTCCTAGGTGACGAGGCTCAAGTGAAATCTCGCTTCGGGTCCATTTGGAGATAGTGATATTCTTGACGCAAGATTGGTGCACGGTTTGCGCCGAGTGCACCATACGCCCGACATCACTTTGGACGCACCCGATGGAACTCCTAGGTGACGTGGGTCATGTGGAATCTCACTTCTTTTCATTTTGAGACAAGTGTTAGTGTCGGTGCAAGATAGGTGCATGGTTTGGCGCCGGACGCACTATAGGCTCCGAAATAGTTTTCGACGATTCGATGGTACCACTAGGTAATGAGGTTCAAGTGGAAGCTCGATTCGGTCCTTTTCGGACATAGTGCTAATCTGGACGCAAGGTAGGTGCTCGGTTTGCGTCAAACGTACCACAGGCTCAGAAAATCATTTTGGATGCACCTGATGCGACTACGAGGTGACGTGGGTCATGTGGGATCTCACTTCTTTTCTTTGGAAACAGTGTTAGGGTCGGTGCAAGATAGGTCCACGGTTTGCGCCAAACATACCATCGGCTCATAATCATTTTGGTCGCACCCGATGGTACTCCTAGGTGACGAGACTCAAGTGAAAGCTCGCTTTCGTCCGCTTGGAGAAAGTGCTAATCTTGACACAAGATAGGTGCACGGTTTGTGTTTAATGTATCATAGGCTCGGACATCGCTTTTGATGCACCCGATGGAACTCCTAGGTGACTTGGGTCATGTGCAATCTCACTTGATTCCGCTTGGAGACAAAGCAGTTAGTGTTTGTGCAAGAAAGGTGCACGGTTTGCGCCAAACGCATTTATCGGCTCGGAATCGCTTTTGGACGCACCCGATGGAACTCCTAGGTGACGTGGGTCTTATGGAATCTCTTTCTTTCCTTTTGGAGACAGTGTTAGTGTCGGTGCAAGATAGGTGCATGGTTAGCGCTTAGACATGCAATAGGCTCGTATATTGTTTTGGACCCACTCGATGGTAGCACTAGGTCACGAGGCTCAAGAAAGCTCGCTTTTCGGTCCTTTTTCAACATAGTGCCAACCTTGACGCCAGATAGGTGCACGGTTTGCGCCGAACGCATCGTAGGCTCGAACAACATTTTGGAAGCACCATGGAACTCCTTGGTGACGTGGGTCTTGTGGAATTCTATTCATTCCTTATGGAGCAAAGTGTTAGTGTTTGAGCAAGATAGGTGCATGGTTTACGCTTAGACATGCAATAGGCTCAGACATTGTTTTGGACGACTCATGGTAGCACTAGGTGACGAGGCTCAAGTGGAAGCTCATTTCGTCCTTTCAACACATAGTACCAATCTTGACGCCAGATAGGTGCACGGTTTGCGCCGAAAGTGTACCATAGGCACGTAAATTGTTTTGGACGCACCCAAAGGAACTCCTAGGTGATGTGGGTCATGTGGAATCTCACTTCTTTTCTCCTTGGAGATAGTGTTAGTGTCGGTGCAAGATAGGTGCCTCGGTTTGCGCCAAACGCATTCATCGGGTCAGAAATCATTTTGGACGCACCTGATGGTACTCCTAGGTGACGAGACTCAAGTGAAAGCTCGTTTTTGGACCGCTTTGGAGAAAGTGCTAATCTTGACACAAGATTGGTGCACGGTTTATGCCGAATGTATTATAGGCTCTTGACATCGCTTTTGGATGCACCCGATGGAACTCCTAGGTGACTTGGGTCATGTGGAATCTCACTTCTTTCCATTTGGAGACAAAGAGTTAGTGTCGGTGCAAGAAAGGTGCACGGTTTGCGCCTAAACGTACCATTGGCTCGTAAATCATTTTGGACGCACTCGATGGAACCCTAGGTGACGAGGCTCAAGTGAAAGCTTGTTTTGGACCGCTTGGAGAAAGTGCTAATCTTGACACAAGATAGGTGCGCGGTTTTGCGCCGAATGTACCATAGGCTCGAACATCATTTTGGATGCACTGATGGAACTCCTAGGTGACGGGTCTTGTGGAATCTCTCTTCATTCCTTTGGAGCCAGCAGTTAGTGTCGGAGCAAGATAGGTGCATGGTTTGGTTTAGACATGCAATAGGCTTAGACATTGTTTTGGACCCACTCGATGGTAGCACTAGGTGACGAGGCTCAAGCGGAAGCTCATTTCGTCCTTTCAACATAGTGCCAATCTTGACGCCTAGATAGGTGCACGGTTTATGCCGAAAGTGTACCATAGGCACGTAAATTGTTTTGGACGCACCCAAAGGAACTCCTAGGTGATGTGGGTCATGTGGAATCTCACTTCTTTCTCCTTGGAGATAGTGTTAGTGTCGGTGCAAGATAGGTGCACGGTTTTGCGCCAAACGCATTCATCGGCTTAGAAATCGCTTGGGACGCACCGATTATACTACCTATAGGTGACGAGGCTCAAGTGAAAGCCCTTTTCGGTCCATTTGTAGATAGTGATAATCTTGACGCAAGATTGGTGCACGGTTTAGCGCCGAATGTACCATAGGCTCAAATCGCTTTTGGACGCAAACCGATGGAACTCCTAGGTGACGTGGGTCATGTGGAATCTCACTTCTTTCCGCTTTGGAGACAGCAGTTAGTGTTGGTGCAAGATAGGTGCATGGTTTTGCGCCGGACATACCATAGGCTCAGAAATCATTTTGGACGATTCAATGGTACCACTAGGTGATGAGGACTCAAGTGGAAGCTCGTTTCAACCTTCGGACATAGTGCTAATATTGAAGCAAGATAGGTGCACGGTTTATGCTTGAACGTACCATAGGCTCTGGAAATTGTTTTGGACGCACTGATGGGTCCTCCTAGGTGACATGGGTCATGTGGATCTCACTTCTTTTCTTTGGAGACAAGTGTTAGTGTCGGTGCAAGATAGGTCCACGGGTTTGCGCCTAAACATACCATCGGCTCAGAAATCATTTTGACGCACCTGCTGGTACCCTAGGTGACGAGACTCAAGTGAAAGCTCATTTCGTCCGCTTTGGAGAAAGTGCTAATCTTGACACAAGATAGGTGCACGTTTTTGCGCCGAATGTATTATAGGCTCGGACATCGCTTTTGGATGCACCCGATGGAACTCCTAGGTGACTTGGGTCATGTGGAATCTCACTCTTTCCATTTGGAGACAGTGTTAGTGTCGGTGCAAGAAAGGTGCACGGTTTGCGCCAAACGCACTCATCGGCTCAGAAATCATTTTGGACGCACCTGATGGTACTCCTAGGTGACGAGGCTCAAGTGAAAGCTTGTTTTGGACCGCTTTGGAGAAAGTGCTAATCTTGACACAAGATAGGTGCACGGTTTGGCGCCGAATGTACCATAGGCTCGAACATCATTTTGGATGCACCCATGGAACTCCTAGGTGACGTGGGTCTTGTGGAATCTCTTCATTCCTTTTGGAGCCAGCAGTTAGTGTTTGAGCAAGATAGGTGCATGGTTTGCGCTTAGACATGCAATAGGCTTAGACATTGTTTTGGACCCACTGATGGTAGCACTAGGTGACGAGGCTCAAGTGGAAGCTCATTTCGTCCTTTCAACATAGTGCCAATCTTGACGCTTAGATAGGTGCACGGTTTGCGCCGAAAGTGTACCATAGGCACGTAAATTGTTTTGGACGCACCCAAAGGAACTCCTAGGTGATGTGGGTCATGTGGAATCTCACTTCTTTCTCCTTGGAGATAGTGTTAGTGTCGGTGCAAGATAGGTGCACGGTTTGCGCCAAACGCATTCATCGGCTTAGAAATCGCTTTGGGACGCACCCCGATTATACTCATAGGTGACGAGGCTCAAGTGAAAGCCCTTTTTCGGTCCATTTGTAGATAGTGATAATCTTGACGCAAGATTGGTGCACAGTTAGCGCCGAATGTACCATAGGCTCGTAAATCATTTTGGACGCACCCGATGGAACTCCCTAGGTGACGTGGGTCATGTGGAATCTCACTTCTTTCCGCTTTGAGACAGTGTTAGTGTCGGTGCAAGATAGGTGCATGGTTGCGCTGGACATACCATAGGCTCGTAAATCATTTTGGACGATTCGATGGTACCACTAGGTGATGAGGCTCAAGTGGAAGCTCGCTTCAACCTTTCGGACATAGTGCTAATATTGAAGCAAGATAGGTGCACGGTTTATGCCGAACGTACCATAGGCTCGGAAATTGTTTTGGACGCACCTGATGGGTCTCCTAGGTGACATGGGTCATGTGGGATCTCACTTTTTTTCTTTGGAGACAGTGTTAGTGTCGGTGCAAGATAGGTCCACGGTTTGCGCCAAACGCACCATCGGCTCAGAAATCATTTTGACGCACCTGATGGTACTCCTAGGTGACGAGACTCAAGTGAAAGCTCGCTTCGTCCATTTGAGAAAGTGCTAATCTTGACACAAGATAGGTGCACGGTTTATGCCGAATGTATCATAGGCTCTCGACATCATTTTGATGCACCTGATGGAACTCCTAGGTGACTTGGGTCATGTGGAATCTCACTTCTTTCCATTTGGAGACAGTGTTAGTGTCGGTGCAAGAAAGTGTGCACGGTTTTGCCTAAACGCACCATCGGCTCAGAAATCATTTTGGACGCACCCGATGGTACTCCTAGGTGACGAGGCTCAAGTGAAAGCTTGTTTTGGACCGTTTGGAGAAAGTGCTAATCTTGACACAAGATAGGTGCACGGTTTATGCGCCGAATGTACCATAGGCTCGAACATCATTTTGATGCACCCGATGGAACTCCTAGGTGACGTGGGTCTTGTGGAATCTCTCTTCATTCCTTTTGGAGCAAGTGTTGTTAGTGTCGGAGCAAGATAGGTGCATGGTTTGGCGCTTAGACATGCAATAGGCTTAGACATTGTTTTGGACCCACTCGATGGTAGCACTAGGTGACGAGGCTCAAGTGGAAGCTCATTTCGGTCCTTTCAACATAGTGCCAATCTTGACGCCAGATAGGTGCACACGTTTTATGCCGAGTGTACCATAGGCACGTAAATTGTTTTGGACGCACCCAAAGGAACTCCTAGGTGATGTGGGTCATGTGGAATCTCACTTCTTTCTCTTGGAGATAGTGTTAGTGTTTGCAGCAGATAGGTGCACGGTTTGGCGCCAAACGCATTCATCGGCTTAGAAATCGTTTGGGACGCACCCGATTATACTCATAGGTGACGAGGCTCAAGTGAAAGCCCTTTTTGGGTCCATTTGTAGATAGTGATAATCTTGACGCAAGATTGGTGCACGCTTTGCGCCGAATGTACCATAGGCTCAGAAATCGCTTTTGGACGCACCCGATGGAACTCCTAGGTGACGTGGGTCATGTGGAATCTCACTTCTTTCCGCTTGGAGACAGTGTTAGTGTCGGTGCAAGATAGGTGCATGGTTTGCGCTGGACATACCATAGGCTCGTAAATCGCTTTTGGACGATTCGATGGTACCACTAGGTGATGAGGCTCAAGTGGAAGCTCGCTTCAACCTTTCGGACATAGTGCTAATATTGAAGCAAGATAGGTGCACGGTTTATGCCGAACGTACCATAGGCTTGAAATTGTTTTGGACGCACCTGATGGGTCTCCTAGGTGACGTGGGTCATGTGGGATCTCACTTTTTCTCTTTGGAGACAGTGTTAGTGTCGGTGCAAGATAGGTCCACGGTTTGCGCCAAACGCATTCATCGGCTCAGAAATCATTTTGGACGCACCGATGGTACTCCTAGGTGACGAGACTCAAGTGAAAGCTCGTTTCGTCCGCTTTGGAGAAAGTGCTAATCTTGACACAAGATAGGTGCACGGTTTGCGCCGAATGTATCATAGGCTCGGACATCGCTTTTGATGCACCTGATGGAACTCCTAGGTGACTTGGGTCATGTGGAATCTCACTTCTTTCCATTTGGAGACAGTGTTAGTGTCGGTGCAAGAAAGGTGCACGGTTTGCGCCAAACGTACCATCGGCTCAGAAATCATTTTGGACGCACCCGATGGTACTCCTAGGTGACGAGGCTCAAGTGAAAGCTTGTTTTGGACCGCTTGGAGAAAGTGCTAATCTTGACACAAGATAGGTGCACGGTTTGCGCCGAATGTACCATAGGCTCGAACATCATTTTTGATGCACCGATGGAACTCCTAGGTGACGGGTCTTGTGGAATCTCTCTTCATTCCTTTTGGAGCCAGTGTTAGTGTCGGAGCAAGATAGGTGCATGGTTTGCGCTAGACATGCAATAGGCTTAGACATTGTTTTGGACCCACTCGATGGTAGCACTAGGTGACGAGGCTCAAGTGGAAGCTCATTTCGGTCCTTTCAACATAGTGCCAATCTTGACGCCAGATAGGTGCACGGTTTATGCCGAGTGTACCATAGGCACGTAAATTGTTTTGGACGCACCCAAAGGAACTCCTAGGTGATGTGGGTCATGTGGAATCTCACTTCTTTCTCCTTGGAGATAGTGTTAGTGTCGGTGCAGTGATAGGTGCACGGTTTGCGCCAAACGCATTCATCGGCTTAGAAATCGCTTTGGGACGACCCGATTATACTCATAGGTGACGAGGCTCAAGTGAAAGCCCTTTTCGTCCATTTGTAGATAGTGATAATCTTGACGCAAGATTGGTGCACAGTTTGCGCCGAATGTACCATAGGCTCAGAAATCGCTTTTGGACGACCCGATGGAACTCCTAGGTGACGTGGGTCATGTGGAATCTCACTTCTTTCCGCTTTGGAGACAAAGTAGTTAGTGTCGGTGCAAGATAGGTGCATGGTTTGCGCGCCTGGACATACCATAGGCTCGTAAATCGCTTTTGGACGATTCGATGGTACCACTAGGTGATGAGGCTCAAGTGGAAGCTCATTTTCAACCTTTCGGACATAGTGCTAATATTGAAGCAAGATAGGTGCACGGTTTATGCCGAACGTACCATAGGCTCTGAAATTGTTTTGGACGCACCGATGGGTCTCCTAGGTGACGTGGGTCATGTGGGATCTCACTTCTTTTCTCTTTGGAGACAGCAGTTAGTGTCGGTGCAAGATAGGTCCACTGGTTTGCGCCAAACGTACCATCGGCTCAGAAATCATTTTGGACGCACCTGATGGTGGTACCTAGGTGACGAGACTCAAGTGAAAGCTCGTTTTCGTCCGCTTTGGAGAAAGTGCTAATCTTGACACAAGATAGGTGCACGGTTTGCGCCGAATGTATCATAGGCTCGACATCGCTTTTGATGCACCTGATGGAACTCCTAGGTGACTTGGGTCATGTGGAATCTCACTTCTTTCCATTTGGAGACAGTGTTAGTGTCGGTGCAAGAAAGGTGCACGGTTTGCGCCAAACGCATTCATCGGCTCAGAAATCATTTTGGACGCACCCGATGGTACTCCTAGGTGACGAGGCTCAAGTGAAAGCTTGTTTTGGACCGCTTTGGAGAAAGTGCTAATCTTGACACAAGATAGGTGCACGGTTTGCGCCGAATGTACCATAGGCTCGAACATCATTTTTGATGCACCCGATGGAACTCCTAGGTGACGTGGGTCTTGTGGAATCTCTCTTCATTCCTTTGGAGCCAGTGTTAGTGTTGAGCAAGATAGGTGCATGGTTTGCGCTTAGACATGCAATAGGCTCAGACATTGTTTTGGACCCACTCGATGGTAGCACTAGGTGACGAGGCTCAAGTGGAAGCTCATTTCGTCCTTTCAACATAGTGCCAATCTTGACGCTTAGATAGGTGCACGGTTTATGCCGAGTGTACCATAGGCACGTAAATTGTTTTGGACGCACCCAAAGGAACCCTAGGTGATGTGGGTCATGTGGAATCTCACTTTTCTCCTTGGAGATAGTGTTAGTGTCGGTGCAGGATAGGTGCACGGTTTGCGCCAAACGCATTCATCGGCTTAGAAATCGCTTTGGGACGCACCCGATTATACTCATAGGTGACGAGGCTCAAGTGAAAGCCCTTTTCGTCCATTTGTAGATAGTGATAATCTTGACGCAAGATTGGTGCACAGTTTGCGCCGAATGTACCATAGGCTCGTAAATCGCTTTTGGACGCACCGATGGAACTCCTAGGTGACGTGGGTCATGTGGAATCTCACTTCTTTCGCTTTTGGAGACAGTGTTAGTGTCGGTGCAAGATAGGTGCATGGTTTGCGCTGGACATACCATAGGCTCGTAAAATCGCTTTTGGACGATTCGATGGTACCACTAGGTGATGAGGCTCAAGTGGAAGCTCATTTCAACCTTTTTTCGACATAGTGCTAATATTGAAGCAAGATAGGTGCACGGTTTATGCGCTGAACGTACCATAGGCTCGAAATTGTTTTGGACGCACCTGATGGGTCTCCTAGGTGACGTGGGTCATGTGGGATCTCACTTCTTTTCTCTTTGGAGACAGTGTTAGTGTCGGTGCAAGATAGGTCCACGGTTTGCGCCAAACGTATTCATCGGCTCAGAAATCATTTTTGACGCACCTGATGGTACTCCTAGGTGACGAGACTCAAGTGAAAGCTCATTTCGGGTCCGCTTTGGAGAAAGTGCTAATCTTGACACAAGATAGGTGCACGGTTTGCGCCGAATGTATCATAGGCTCGGACATCGCTTTTGGATGCACCTGATGGAACTCCTAGGTGACTTGGGTCATGTGGAATCTCACTTCTTTCCATTTGGAGACAGTGTTAGTGTCGGTGCAAGAAAGGTGCACGGTTTGCGCCAAACGCACCATCGGCTCAGAAATCATTTTGGACGCACCGATGGTACCCTAGGTGACGAGGCTCAAGTGAAAGCTTGTTTTGGACCGCTTTGGAGAAAGTGCTAATCTTGACACAAGATAGGTGCACGGTTTGCGCCGAATGTACCATAGGCTCGAACATCATTTTGATGCACCCGATGGAACTCCTAGGTGTGACGGGTCTTGTGGAATCTCTCTTCATTCCTTTTGGAGCCAAAGTGTTAGTGTCGGAGCAAGATAGGTGCATGGTTTGCGCTTAGACATGCAATAGGCTCAGACATTGTTTTGGACCCACTCGATGGTAGCACTAGGTGACGAGGCTCAAGTGGAAGCTCATTTCGTCCTTTCAACATAGTGCCAATCTTGACGCTTAGATAGGTGCACGGTTTATGCCGAGTGTACCATAGGCACGTAAATTGTTTTGGACGCACCCAAAGGAACTCCTAGGTGATGTGGGTCATGTGGAATCTCACTTCTTTCTCCTTGGAGATAGTGTTAGTGTCGGTGCAAGATAGGTGCACTGGTTTGCGCCAAACGCATTCATCGGCTTAGAAATCGCTTTGGGACGCACCCGATTATACTCATAGGTGACGAGGCTCAAGTGAAAGCCCTTTTCGTCCATTTGTAGATAGTGATAATCTTGACGCAAGATTGGTGCACAGTTTGGCGCCGAATGTACCATAGGCTCAGAAATCATTTTGGACGCACCCGATGGAACTCCTAGGTGACGTGGGTCATGTGGAATCTCACTTCTTTCCGCTTTGGAGACAAGTGTTAGTGTCGGTGCAAGATAGGTGCATGGTTTGCGCCTGGACATACCATAGGCTCGTAAATCGCTTTTGGACGATTCGATGGTACCACTAGGTGATGAGGCTCAAGTGGAAGCTCATTTTCAACCTTTCGGACATAGTGCTAATATTGAAGCAAGATAGGTGCACGGTTTATGCCGAACGTACCATAGGCTCGGAAATTGTTTTGGACGCACCTGATGGGTCTCCTAGGTGACGTGGGTCATGTGGGATCTCACTTTTTTTCTTTGGAGAAGTGTTAGTGTCGGTGCAAGATAGGTCCACGGTTTGCGCCAAACGCATTCATCGGCTCAGAAATCATTTTGGACGCACCCGATGGTACTCCTAGGTGACGAGACTCAAGTGAAAGCTCATTTCGTCCGCTTTGGAGAAAGTGCTAATCTTGACACAAGATAGGTGCACGGTTTATGCGCCGAATGTATCATAGGCTCGACATCGCTTTTGGATGCACCTGATGGAACTCCTAGGTGACTTGGGTCATGTGGAATCTCACTTCTTTCCATTTGGAGACAGCAGTTAGTGTCGGTGCAAGAAAGGTGCACGGTTTGCGCCAAACGCACTCATCGGCTCAGAAATCATTTTGGACGCACCGATGGTACCCTAGGTGACGAGGCTCAAGTGAAAGCTTGTTTTGGACCGCTTTGGAGAAAGTGCTAATCTTGACACAAGATAGGTGCACGGTTTGCGCCGAATGTACCATAGGCTCGAACATCATTTTGATGCACCCGATGGAACTCCTAGGTGACGTGGGTCTTGTGGAATCTCTCTTCATTTTTTGGAGCCAGTGTTAGTGTCGGAGCAAGATAGGTGCATGGTTTGCGCTTAGACATGCAATAGGCTCAGACATTGTTTTGGACCCACTCGATGGTAGCACTAGGTGACGAGGCTCAAGTGGAAGCTCATTTCGTCCTTTCAACATAGTGCCAATCTTGACGCCAGATAGGTGCACGGGCTTATGCCGAGTGTACCATAGGCACGTAAATTGTTTTGGACGCACCCAAAGGAACTCCTAGGTGATGTGGGTCATGTGGAATCTCACTTCTTTCCTTGGAGATAGTGTTAGTGTCGGTGCAAGATAGGTGCACGGTTTGCGCCAAACGCATTCATCGGCTTAGAAATCGCTTTGGGACGCACCCGATTATACTCATAGGTGACGAGGCTCAAGTGAAAGCCCTTTTCGTCCATTTGTAGATAGTGATAATCTTGACGCAAGATTGGTGCACAGCTTTGCGCCGAATGTACCATAGGCTCGAAATCGCTTTGGACGCACCCGATGGAACTCCTAGGTGACGTGGGTCATGTGGAATCTCACTTCTTTTCCCTTTGGAGACAAAGTGTTAGTGTCGGTGCAAGATAGGTGCATGGTTTGCGCTGGACATACCATAGGCTCAAATCGTTTTGGACGATTCGATGGTACCACTAGGTGATGAGGCTCAAGTGGAAGCTCATTTCCAACCTTTCGGACATAGTGCTAATATTGAAGCAAGATAGGTGCACGGTTTATGCGCCGAACGTACCATAGGCTCGAAATTGTTTTGGACGCACCTGATGGGTCTCCTAGGTGACGTGGGTCATGTGGGATCTCACTTCTTTTCTCTTTGGAGAAAGTGTTAGTGTCGGTGCAAGATAGGTCCACGGTTTGCGCCAAACGTACCATCGGCTCAGAAATCATTTTGGACGCACCTGATGGTACTCCTAGGTGACGAGACTCAAGTGAAAGCTCATTTCGTCCGCTTTTGGAGAAAGTGCTAATCTTGACACAAGATAGGTGCACGGTTTGGCGCCGAATGTATCATAGGCTCGGACATCGCTTTTGGATGCACCCGATGGAACCCTAGGTGACTTGGGTCATGTGGAATCTCACTTCTTTCCATTTGGAGACAAGCAGTTAGTGTCGGTGCAAGAAAGGTGCACGGTTTTGCGCCAAACGCACCATCGGCTCAGAAATCATTTTGGACGCACCCGATGGTACTCCTAGGTGACGAGGCTCAAGTGAAAGCTTGTTTTGGACCGCTTTGGAGAAAGTGCTAATCTTGACACAAGATAGGTGCACGGTTTGCGCCGAATGTACCATAGGCTCGAACATCATTTTGATGCACCGATGGAACTCCTAGGTGACGTGGGTCTTGTGGAATCTCTCTTCATTCCTTTTGGAGCCAGTGTTAGTGTCGGAGCAAGATAGGTGCATGGTTTGGCGCTTAGACA
The DNA here is from genome assembly GCA_904845875.1 of Miscanthus lutarioriparius. Taxonomy (NCBI): domain Eukaryota; kingdom Viridiplantae; phylum Streptophyta; class Magnoliopsida; order Poales; family Poaceae; genus Miscanthus; species Miscanthus lutarioriparius. The sequence goes on from CAJGYO010000139.1 coordinate 21,268, forward strand.
TGCAATAGGGCTCGACATTGTTTTGGACCCACTCGATGGTAGCACTAGGTGACGAGGCTCAAGTGGAAGCTCATTTCGTCCTTTCAACATAGTGCCAATCTTGACGCCAGATAGGTGCACGGTTTATGCCGAGTGTACCATAGGCACAGTAAATTGTTTTGGACGCACCCAAAGGAACTCCTAGGTGATGTGGGTCATGTGGAATCTCACTTTTTCTCCTTGGAGATAGTGTTAGTGTCGGTGCAAGATAGGTGCACGGTTTTGCGCCAAACGCATTCATCGGGCTTAGAAATCGCTTTGGGACGCACCCGATTATACCATAGGTGACGAGGCTCAAGTGAAAGCCCTTTTCGGTCCATTTGTAGATAGTGATAATCTTGACGCAAGATTGGTGCACGGTTTGCGCCGAATGTACCATAGGCTCGTAAATCGCTTTTGGACGCACCCGATGGAACTCCTAGGTGACGTGGGTCATGTGGAATCTCACTTCTTTCCGCTTGGAGAGACAGTGTTAGTGTCGGTGCAAGATAGGTGCATGGTTTGCGCTGGACATACCATAGGCTCGTAAATCGCTTTTGGACGCATTCGATGGTACCACTAGGTGATGAGGCTCAAGTGGAAGCTCGCTTCAACCTTTCGGACATAGTGCTAATATTGAAGCAAGATAGGTGCACGGTTTGGCGCCGAACGTACCATAGGGCTCGAAATTGTTTTGGACGCACCTGATGGGTCTCCTAGGTGACGTGGGTCATGTGGGATCTCACTTCTTTCTCTTTGGAGACAGTGTTAGTGTCGGTGCAAGATAGGTCCATGGTTTGCGCCAAACGCATTCATCGGCTCAGAAATCATTTTGGACGCACCTGATGGTACTCCTAGGTGACGAGACTCAAGTGAAAGCTCGCGTTTTGGTCCGCTTTGGAGAAAGTGCTAATCTTGACACAAGATAGGTGCACGGTTTGCGCCGAATGTATCATAGGCTCTGACATCGCTTTTGGATGCACCCGATGGAACTCCTAGGTGACTTGGGTCATGTGGAATCTCACTTCTTTCCATTTGGAGACAAGTGTTAGTGTCGGTGCAAGAAAGGTGCACGGTTTGCGCCCAAACGCACCATCGGCTCAGAAATCATTTTGGACGACCCGATGGTACCCTAGGTGACGAGGCTCAAGTGAAAGCTTGTTTTGGACCGCTTTGGAGAAAGTGCTAATCTTGACACAAGATAGGTGCACGGTTTGCGCCGAATGTACCATAGGCTCGAACATCATTTTGATGCACCCGATGGAACTCCTAGGTGACGTGGGTCTTGTGGAATCTCTTCATTCCTTTTGAGAGCCAAAGTGTTAGTGTCGGAGCAAGATAGGTGCATGGTTTGCGCTTAGACATGCAATAGGCTCAGACATTGTTTTGGACCCACTCGATGGTAGCACTAGGTGACGAGGCTCAAGTGGAAGCTCATTTCGTCCTTTCAAACATAGTGCCAATCTTGACGCCAGATAGGTGCACGGTTTGGCGCCGAGTGTACCATAGGCACGAAATTGTTTTGGACGCACCCAAAGGAACTCCTAGGTGATGTGGGTCATGTGGAATCTCACTTCTTTCTCCTTGGAGATAGTGTTAGTGTCGGTGCAGATAGGTGCACGGTTTGCGCCAAACGCATTCATCGGCTTAGAAATCGCTTTGGGACGCACCCGATTATACTCATAGGTGACGAGGCTCAAGTGAAAGCCCTTTTCGTCCATTTGCGAGATAGTGATAATCTTGACGCAAGATTGGTGCACAGCTTGGCGCCGAATGTACCATAGGCTCAGAAATCATTTTGGACGCACCCGATGGAACTCCTAGGTGACGTGGGTCATGTGGAATCTCACTTCTTTCCTTTTGGAGACAAGTGTTAGTGTCGGTGCAAGATAGGTGCATGGTTTGCGCTGGACATACCATAGGCTCGTAAATCGCTTTTGGACGCATTCGATGGTACCACTAGGTGATGAGGCTCAAGTGGAAGCTCGCTTTTCAACCTTTCGGACATAGTGCTAATATTGAAGCAAGATAGGTGCACGGTTTTATGCCGAACGTACCATAGGCTCGGAAATTGTTTTGGACGCACTGATGGGTCTCCTAGGTGACGTGGGTCATGTGGGATCTCTCACTTCTTTCTCTTTGGAGACAGTGTTAGTGTCGGTGCAAGATAGGTCCATGGTTTGCGCCAAACGCATTCATCGGCTCAGAAATCATTTTGGACGCACCTGATGGTACTCCTAGGTGACGAGACTCAAGTGAAAGCTCGTTTTGGTCCGCTTTGGAGAAAGTGCTAATCTTGACACAAGATAGGTGCACGGTTTGCGCCGAATGTATCATAGGCTCGGACATCGCTTTTGGATGCACCCGATGGAACTCCTAGGTGACTTGGGTCATGTGGAATCTCACTTTTTCCATTTGGAGACAAGTGTTAGTGTCGGTGCAAGAAAGGTGCACGGTTTGCGCCAAACGCATTCATCGGCTCAGAAATCATTTTGGACGCACCGATGGTACCCTAGGTGACGAGGCTCAAGTGAAAGCTTGTTTTGGACCGCTTTGGAGAAAGTGCTAATCTTGACACAAGATAGGTGCACGGTTTTGCGCCGAATGTACCATAGGCTCGAACATCATTTTGATGCACCCGATGGAACTCCTAGGTGACGTGGGTCTTGTGGAATCTCTTCATTCCTTTGGAGCCAAAGCAGTTAGTGTCGGAGCAAGATAGGTGCATGGTTTGCGCTTAGACATGCAATAGGCTCAGAAATTGTTTTGGACCCACTCGATGGTAGCACTAGGTGACGAGGCTCAAGTGGAAGCTCATTTCGTCCTTTCAACATAGTGCCAATCTTGACGCCAGATAGGTGCACGGTTTATGCCGAAAGTGTACCATAGGCACGTAAATTGTTTTGGACGCACCCAAAGGAACTCCTAGGTGATGTGGGTCATGTGGAATCTCACTTCTTTTCTCCTTGGAGATAGTGTTAGTGTCGGTGCAAGATAGGTGCACGGTTTGCGCCAAACGCATTCATCGGCTTAGAAATCGTTTGGGACGCACCCGATTATACTCATAGGTGACGAGGCTCAAGTGAAAGCCCTTTTCGGTCCATTTGCAGATAGTGCTAATCTTGACGCAAGATAGGTGCACGGTTTGCGTCGAATGTACCATAGGCTCGTAAATCATTTTGGACGCACCCGATGGAACCCTAGGTGACGTGGGTCATGTGGAATCTCACTTCTTTCCGCTTTGGAGACAAAGTGTTAGTGTCGGTGCAAGATAGGTGCATGGTTTGCGCTGGACATACCATAGGCTCGTAAATCGCTTTTGGACGATTCGATGGTACCACTAGGTGATGAGGCTCAAGTGGAAGCTCATTTCAACCTTTCGGACATAGTGCTAATATTGAAGCAAGATAGGTGCACGGTTTTGCGCCGAACGTACCATAGGCTCGAAATTGTTTTGGACGCACCTGATGGGTCTCCTAGGTGACGTGGGTCATGTGGGATCTCACTTCTTTTCTTTGGAGACAAAGTGTTAGTGTCGGTGCAAGATAGGTCCACGGTTTGCGCCAAACGTATTCATCGGCTCAGAAATCATTTTGGACGCACCTGATGGTACTCCTAGGTGACGAGACTCAAGTGAAAGCTCGTTTTCGTCCGCTTTGAGAAAGTGCTAATCTTGACACAAGATAGGTGCACGGTTTGGCGCCGAATGTATCATAGGCTCGGACATCGCTTTTGGATGCACCCGATGGAACTCCTAGGTGACTTGGGTCATGTGGAATCTCACTCTTTCCATTTGGAGACAGTGTTAGTGTCGGTGCAAGAAAGGTGCATGGTTTATGCCAAACGTACCATCGGCTCGTAAATCATTTTGGACGCACCGATGGTACCCTAGGTGACGAGGCTCAAGTGAAAGCTTGTTTTGGACCGCTTTGGAGAAAGTGCTAATCTTGACACAAGATAGGTGCACGGTTTGCGCCGAATGTACCATAGGCTCGAACATCATTTTGATGCACCCGATGGAACTCCTAGGTGACGTGGGTCTTGTGGAATCTCTCTTCATTCCTTTTGGAGCAGCAGTTAGTGTCGGAGCAAGATAGGTGCATGGTTTGCGCTTAGACATGCAATAGGCTCAGACATTGTTTTGGACCCACTCGATGGTAGCACTAGGTGACGAGGCTCAAGTGGAAGCTCATTTCGTCCTTTCAACATAGTGCCAATCTTGACGCCAGATAGGTGCACGGTTTATGCCGAAAGTGTACCATAGGCACAGAAATTGTTTTGGACGCACCCAAAGGAACTCCTAGGTGATGTGGGTCATGTGGAATCTCACTTTTCTCCTTGGAGATAGTGTTAGTGTCGGTGCAGATAGGTGCACGGTTTGCGCCAAACGCATTCATCGGCTTAGAAATCGCTTTGGGACGCACCCGATTATACTCATAGGTGACGAGGCTCAAGTGAAAGCCCTTTTCGGTCCATTTGCAGATAGTGATAATCTTGACGCAAGATTGGTGCAGGTGCACGGTTTGCGCCGAATGTACCATAGGCTCGAAAATCGCTTTTGGACGCACCCGATGGAACTCCTAGGTGACGTGGGTCATGTGGAATCTCACTTCTTTCCGCTTTGGAGACAAGTGTTAGTGTCGGTGCAAGATAGGTGCATGGTTTGCGCTGGACATACCATAGGCTCGTAAATCGTTTTGGACGCATTCGATGGTACCACTAGGTGATGAGGCTCAAGTGGAAGCTCGCTTTCAACCTTTCGGACATAGTGCTAATATTGAAGCAAGATAGGTGCACGGTTTGCGTCGAACATACCATAGGCTCGGAAATTGTTTTGGACGCACCTGATGGGTCTCCTAGGTGACGTGGGTCATGTGGGATCTCACTTCTTTCTCTTTGGAGACAGTGTTAGTGTCGGTGCAAGATAGGTCCACGGTTTGCGCCAAACGTACCATCGGCTTAGAAATCATTTTGGACGCACCCGATGGTACTCCTAGGTGACGAGACTCAAGTGAAAGCTCGTTTCGGTCCATTTGGAGAAAGTGCTAATCTTGACACAAGATAGGTGCACGGTTTGCGTCGAATCTATCATAGGCTCGGACATCGTTTTGGATGCACCTGATGGAACTCCTAGGTGACTTGGGTCATGTGGAATCTCACTTCTTTCCATTTGGAGACAGTGTTAGTGTCGGTGCAAGAAAGGTGCACGGTTTGCGCCAAACGTACCATCGGCTCAGAAATCATTTTGGACGCACCGATGGTACTCCTAGGTGACGAGGCTCAAGAGAAAGCTTGTTTTGGACCGTTTGGAGAAAGTGTTAATCTTGACACAAATAGGTGCACGGTTTGCGTCGAATGTACCATAGGCTCGAACATCATTTTGGATGCACCCGATGGAACTCCTAGGTGACGTGGGTCTTGTGGAATCTCTCTTCATTCCTTTTGGAGCCAGTGTTAGTGTCGGAGCAAGATAGGTGCATGGTTTGCGCTGGACATGCAATAGGCTCAGACATTGTTTTGGACCCACTCGATGGTAGCACTAGGTGACGAGGCTTAAGTGGAAGCTCATTTCGGTCCTTTCGAACATAGTGCCAATCTTGACGCCAGATAGGTGCACGGTTTGCGCCGAAAGTGTACCATAGGCACGTAAATTGTTTTGGACGCACCCAAAGGAACTCCTAGGTGATGTGGGTCATGTGGAATCTCACTTCTTTCTCCTTGGAGATAGTGTTAGTGTCGGTGGCAGAGATAGGTGCACGGTTTGCGCCAAACGCATTCATCGGCTTAGAAATCGCTTTGGGACGCACCCGATTATACTCATAGGTGACGAGGCTCAAGTGAAAGCCCTTTTCGGTCCATTTGCAGATAGTGATAATCTTGACGCAAGATTGGTGCACAGTTTGCGTCGAATGTACCATAGGCTCAGAAATCATTTTGGACGCACCCGATGGAACTCCTAGGTGACGTGGGTCATGTGGAATCTCACTTCTTTCCGTTTGGAGACAGTGTTAGTGTCGGTGCAAGATAGGTGCATGGTTTGCGCTGGACATACCATAGGCTCGTAAATCGCTTTTGGACGCATTCGATGGTACCACTAGGTGATGAGGCTCAAGTGGAAGCTCGCTTTCAACCTTTCGGACATAGTGCTAATATTGAAGCAAGATAGGTGCACGGTTTGCGTCGAATGTACCATAGGCTCGGAAATTGTTTTGGACGCACCTGATGGGTCTCCTAGGTGACGTGGGTCATGTGGGATCTCACTTTTCTCTTTGGAGACAAAGTGTTAGTGTCGGTGCAAGATAGGTCCATGGTTTGCGCCAAACGCATTCATCGGCTCAGAAATCATTTTGGACGCACCTGATGGTACTCCTAGGTGACGAGACTCAAGTGAAAGCTCGTTTTGGTCCGCTTTGGAGAAAGTGCTAATCTTGACACAAGATAGGTGCACGGTTTGCGCCGAATGTATCATAGGCTCGGACATCGCTTTTGGATGCACCCGATGGAACTCCTAGGTGACTTGGGTCATGTGGAATCTCACTTCTTTCCATTTGGAGACAGTAGTGTTAGTGTCGGTGCAAGAAAGGTGCACGGTTTGCGCCAAACGCACCATCGGCTCAGAAATCATTTTGGACGCACCGATGGTACTCCTAGGTGACGAGGCTCAAGTGAAAGCTTGTTTTGGACCGCTTTGGAGAAAGTGCTAATCTTGACACAAGATAGGTGCACGGTTTGCGCCGAATGTACCATAGGCTCGAACATCATTTTGATGCACCCGATGGAACTCCTAGGTGACGTGGGTCTTGTGGAATCTCTTCATTCCTTTTGGAGCCAAGTGTTAGTGTCGGAGCAAGATAGGTGCATGGTTTGCGCTTAGACATGCAATAGGCTCGTAGACATTGTTTTGGACCCACTCGATGGTAGCACTAGGTGACGAGGCTCAAGTGGAAGCTCATTTTTCGTCCTTTCAACATAGTGCCAATCTTGACGCCAGATAGGTGCACGGTTTGCGCCGAGTGTACCATAGGCTCGTAAATTGTTTTGGACGCACCCAAAGGAACTCCTAGGTGATGTGGGTCATGTGGAATCTCACTTCTTCTCTCTTTGGAGATAGTGTTAGTTAGTGTCGGTGCAGATAGGTGCACGGTTTGCGCCAAACGCATTCATCGGCTTAGAAATCGCTTTGGGACGCACCGATTATACCATAGGTGACGAGGCTCAAGTGAAAGCCTTTTCGTCCATTTGAGATAGTGATAATCTTGACGCAAGATTGGTGCACAGTTTGCGCCGAATGTACCATAGGCTCAGAAATCGCTTTTGGACGCACCCGATGGAACTCCTAGGTGACGTGGGTCATGTGGAATCTCACTTCTTTCCTTTGGAGACAAGTGTTAGTGTCGGTGCAAGATAGGTGCATGGTTTTGCGCTGGACATACCATAGGCTCGTAAATCGCTTTTGGACGCATTCGATGGTACCACTAGGTGATGAGGCTCAAGTGGAAGCTCGCTTTCAACCTTTCGACATAGTGCTAATATTGAAGCAAGATAGGTGCACGGTTTGCGCCGAACGTACCATAGGCTCTTGAAATTGTTTTGGACGCACTGATGGGTCTCCTAGGTGACGTGGGTCATGTGGGATCTCACTTCTTTTCTCTTTGGAGACAGTGTTAGTGTCGGTGCAAGATAGGTCCATGGTTTGCGCCAAACGCATTCATCGGCTCAGAAATCATTTTGGACGCACCTGATGGTACTCCTAGGTGATGAGACTCAAGTGAAAGCTCGTTTTCGTCCGCTTTGGAGAAAGTGCTAATCTTGACACAAGATAGGTGCACGGTTTGCGCCGAATGTATCATAGGCTCGACATCGCTTTTGGATGCACCCGATGGAACTCCTAGGTGACTTGGGTCATGTGGAATCTCACTTCTTTCCATTTGGAGACAAGTGTTAGTGTCGGTGCAAGGAAAGGTGCACGGTTTGCGCCAAACGTACCATCGGCTCAGAAATCGTTTTGGACGCACCCGATGGTACTCCTAGGTGACGAGGCTCAAGTGAAAGCTTGTTTTGGACCGTTTGGAGAAAGTGTTAATCTTGACACAAGATAGGTGCACGGTTCGCGTCGAATGTACCATAGGCTCGAACATCATTTTAATGCACCCGATGGAACTCCTAGGTGACGTGGGACTTGTGGAATCTCTCTTCATTCCTTTTGGAGCCAGTGTTAGTGTCGGAGCAAGATAGGTGCATGGTTTGCGCTAGACATGCAATAGGCTCAGAAATTGTTTTGGAACCACTCGATGTTAGCACTAGGTGACGAGGCTCAAGTGGAAGCTCGTTTCGGTCCTTTCGAACATAGTGCCAATCTTGACGCCAGATAGGTGCACGGTTTATGCCGAAAGTGTACCATAGGCACGTAAATTGTTTTGGACGCACCCAAAGGAAACCCTAGGTGATGTGGGTCATGTGGAATCTCACTTCTTTCTCTTTGGAGATAGTGTTAGTGTCGGTGCAGATAGGTGCACGGTTTGCGCCAAACGCATTCATCGGCTTAGAAATCGCTTTGGGACGCACCCGATTATACTCATAGGTGACGAGGCTCAAGTGAAAGCTCTTTTTCGTCCATTTGCAGAGATAGTGATAATCTTGACGCAAGATTGGTGCACAGTTTGCGCCGAATGTACCATAGGCTCAGAAATCGCTTTTGGACGCACCCGATGGAACTCCTAGGTGACGTGGGTCATGTGGAATCTCACTTCTTTCCGCTTTGGAGACAGTGTTAGTGTCGGTGCAAGATAGGTGCATGGTTTGCGCTGGACATACCATAGGCTCGTAAATCGCTTTTGGACGATTCGATGGTACCACTAGGTGATGAGGCTCAAGTGGAAGCTCGTTTCCAACCTTTCGGACATAGTGCTAATATTGAAGCAAGATAGGTGCACGGTTTGCGCCGAACGTACCATAGGCTCTTTAGAAATTGTTTTGGACGCACTGATGGGTCTCCTAGGTGACGTGGGTCATGTGGGATCTCACTTTTTTCTTTGGAGACAAGTGTTAGTGTCGGTGCAAGATAGGTCCATGGTTTGCGCCAAACGCATTCATCGGCTCAGAAATCATTTTGACGCACCTGATGGTACTCCTAGGTGACGAGACTCAAGTGAAAGCTCGTTTTGGTCCGCTTGGAGAAAGTGCTAATCTTGACACAAGATAGGTGCACGGTTTGCGCCGAATGTATCATAGGCTCGGACATCGCTTTTGATGCACCGATGGAACTCCTAGGTGACTTGGGTCATGTGGAATCTCACTTCTTTCCATTTGGAGACAGTGTTAGTGTCGGTGCAAGAAAGGTGCACGGTTTGCGCCAAACGCATTCATCGGCTCAGAAATCATTTTGGACGCACCCGATGGTACCCTAGGTGACGAGGCTCAAGTGAAAGCTTGTTTTGGACCGTTTGGAGAAAGTGCTAATCTTGACACAAGATAGGTGCACGGTTTGCGCTGAATGTACCATAGGCTCGAACATCGTTTTGGATGCACCCGATGGAACTCCCAGGTGACGTGGGTCTTGTGGAATCTCTCTTCATTCCTTTTGGAGCCAGTGTTAGTGTCAGAGCAAGATAGGTCCATGGTTTGCGCTTAGACATGCAATAGGCTCAGAAATTGTTTTGGACCCACTCGATGGTAGCACTAGGTGACGAGGCTCAAGTGGAAGCTCATTTCGTCCTTTTTCAACATAGTGCCAATCTTGACGCCAGAGATAGGTGCACGGTTTATGCCGAGTGTACCATAGGCACAGAAATTGTTTTGGACGCACCCAAAGGAACTCCTAGGTGATGTGGGTCATGTGGAATCTCACACTTTTCTCCTTGGAGATAGTGTTAGTGTCGGTGCAAGATAGGTGCACGGTTTGCGCCAAACGCATCATCGGCTTAGAAATCATTTTGGGACGCACCCGATTATACTCATAGGTGACGAGGCTCAAGTGAAAGCCCTTTTTCGGTCCATTTGGAGATAGTGATAATCTTGACGCAAGATTGGTGCACAGTTTGCGCCGAATGTACCATAGGCTCTCAGAAATCGCTTTTGGACGCACCCGATGGAACTCCTAGGTGACGTGGGTCATGTGGAATCTCACTTCTTTCCATTTGGAGAGAAAGTGTTAGTGTCGGTGCAAGATAGGTGCATGGTTTGCGCTGGACATACCATAGGCTCGTAAATCGCTTTTGGACGCATTCGATGGTACCACTAGGTGATGAGGCTCAAGTGGAAGCTCATTTCCAACCTTTTCGGACATAGTGCTAATATTGAAGCAAGATAGGTGCACGGGTTTGCGCCGAACGTACCATAGGCTTGAAATTGTTTTGGACGCACCTGATGGGTCTCCTAGGTGACGTGGGTCATGTGGGATCTCACTTTTCTCTTTGGAGACAAAGTGTTAGTGTCGGTGCAAGATAGGTCCATGGTTTGCGCCAAACGCACCATCGGCTCAGAAATCATTTTGGACGCACCTGATGGTACTCCTAGGTGACGAGACTCAAGTGAAAGCTCGCTTTTGGTCCGCTTTGGAGAAAGTGCTAATCTTGACACAAGATAGGTGCACGGTTTGCGCCGAATGTATCATAGGCTCTGACATCGCTTTTGGATGCACCTGATGGAACTCCTAGGTGACTTGGGTCATGTGGAATCTCACTTCTTTCCATTTGGAGACAGTGTTAGTGTCGGTGCAAGAAAGGTGCACGGTTTGCGCCAAACGTACCATCGGCTCGTAAATCATTTTGGACGCATCCGATGGTACTCCTAGGTGACGAGGCTCAAGTGAAAGCTTGTTTTGGACCGCTTTGGAGAAAGTGCTAATCTTGACACAAGATAGGTGCACGGGTTTGCGCCGAATGTACCATAGGCTCGAACATCATTTTTGATGCACCCGATGGAACTCCTAGGTGACGTGGGTCTTGTGGAATCTCTCTTCATTCCTTTTGAGCCAGCAGTGTTAGTGTCGGAGCAAGATAGGTGCATGGTTTGCGCTTAGACATGCAATAGGCTCAGAAATTGTTTTGGACCCACTCGATGGTAGCACTAGGTGACGAGGCTCAAGTGGAAGCTCATTTCGTCCTTTCAACATAGTGCCAATCTTGACGCCAGATAGGTGCACGGTTTGCGCCGAGTGTACCATAGGCTCGTAAATTGTTTTGGACGCACCCAAAGGAACTCCTAGGTGATGTGGGTCATGTGGAATCTCACTTCTTTCTCCTTGGAGATAGTGTTAGTGTCGGTGATAGATAGGTGCACGGTTTGCGCCAAACGCATTCATCGGCTTAGAAATCGCTTTTGGGACGCACCGATTATACTCATAGGTGACGAGGCTCAAGTGAAAGCCCTTTTGGTCCATTTGCAGATAGTGATAATCTTGACGCAAGATTGGTGCACAGTTTGCGTCGAATGTACCATAGGCTCAGAAATCGTTTTGGACGCACCCGATGGAACTCCTAGGTGACGTGGGTCATGTGGAATCTCACTTCTTTCCGTTTGGTGATAGTGTTAGTGTCGGTGCAAGATAGGTGCATGGTTTGCGCTGGACATACCATAGGCTCGTAAATCGCTTTTGGACGCATTCGATGGTACCACTAGGTGATGAGGCTCAAGTGGAAGCTCGTTTCAACCTTTCGGACATAGTGCTAATATTGAAGCAAGATAGGTGCACGGTTTTGCCGAACGTACCATAGGCTCTGAAATTGTTTTGGACGCACCGATGGAACTCCTAGGTGACGTGGGTCATGTGGGATCTCACTTCTTTCTTTTGGAGACAGTGTTAGTGTCGGTGCAAGATAGGTCCATGGTTTGCGCCAAACGCATTCATCGGCTCAGAAATCATTTTGGACGCACCCGATGGTACTCCTAGGTGACGAGACTCAAGTGAAAGCTCGTTTTCGTCCTTTTTGGAGAAAGTGCTAATCTTGACACAAGATAGGTGCACGGTTTGCGCCGAATGTATCATAGGCTCGGACATCGCTTTTGGATGCACCGATGGAACTCCTAGGTGACTTGGGTCATGTGGAATCTCACTTCTTTCCATTTGAGAGACAGTGTTAGTGTCGGTGCAAGAAAGGTGCACGGTTTATGCGCCAAACGCATTCATCGGCTCAAAATCATTTTGGACGCACCCGATGGTACTCCTAGGTGACGAGGCTCAAGTGAAAGCTTGTTTTGGACCATTTGGAGAAAGTGCTAATCTTTGACACAAGATAGGTGCACGGTTTATGCCGAATGTACCATAGGCTCGAACATCATTTTGATGCACCCGATGGAACTCCTAGGTGACGTGGGTCTTGTGGAATCTCTCTCTTCATTCCTTTTGGAGCCAGCAGTTAGTGTCGGAGCAAGATAGGTGCATGGTTTTGCGCTAGACATGCAATAGGCTCTTAGAAATTGTTTTGGACCCACTCGATGGTAGCACTAGGTGACGAGGCTCAAGTGGAAGCTCATTTTCGTCCTTTCAACATAGTGCCAATCTTGACGCCAGATAGGTGCGCACGGTTTGCGCCGAGTGTACCATAGGCACGTAAATTGTTTTGGACGCACCCAAAGGAACTCCTAGGTGATGTGGGTCATGTGGAATCTCACTTCTTTTCTCTTTTGAGAGATAGTGTTAGTGTCGGTGCAAGATAGGTGCACGGTTTGCGCCAAACGCATTCATCGGCTTAGAAATCGCTTTGGGACGCACCCGATTATACTCATAGGTGACGAGGCTCAAGTGAAAGCCTTTTCGGTCCATTTGAGATAGTGATAATCTTGACGCAAGATTGGCATGTTTGCGCCGAATGTACCATAGGCTCGTAAATTGTTTTGGACGCACCCGATGGAACTCCTAGGTGACGTGGGTCATGTGGAATCTCACTTCTTTCTTTTGGAGACAAGTGTTAGTGTCGGTGCAAGATAGGTGCATGGTTTGCGCCGGACATACCATAGGCTCGTAAATCGCTTTTGGACGATTCGATGGTACCACTAGGTGATGAGGCTCAAGTGGAAGCTCAATTTTCAACCTTTCGACATAGTGCTAATATTGAAGCAAGATAGGTGCACGGTTTGCGCCGAACGTACCATAGGCTCGGAAATTGTTTTGGACGCACCTGATGGGTCTCCTAGGTGACGTGGGTCATGTGGGATCTCACTTCTTTCTCTTTGGAGAAAGTGTTAGTGTCGGTGCAAGATAGGTCCATGGGTTTGCGCCAAACGCATTCATCGGCTCAGAAATCATTTTGGACGCACCTGATGGTACTCCTAGGTGACGAGACTCAAGTGAAAGCTCGCTTTTGGTCCGCTTTGGAGAAAGTGCTAATCTTGACACAAGATAGGTGCACGGTTTGCGCCGAATGTATCATAGGCTCGGACATCATTTTGGATGCACCTGATGGAACTCCTAGGTGACTTGGGTCATGTGGAATCTCACTTCTTTCCATTTGGAGACAAGTGTTAGTGTGTCGGTGCAAGAAAGGTGCACGGTTTGCGCCAAACGCACCATCGGCTCGTAAATCATTTTGGACGCACCGATGGTACTCCTAGGTGACGAGGCTCAAGTGAAAGCTTGTTTTGGACCGCTTTGAGAAAGTGCTAATCTTGACACAAGATAGGTGCACGGTTTGCGCCGAATGTACCATAGGCTCGAACATCATTTTGGATGCACCCGATGGAACTCCTAGGTGACGGGTCTTGTGGGATCTCTCTTCATTCCTTTTGAGCCGCAGTGTTAGTGTCGGAGCAAGATAGGTGCATGGTTTGCGCTTAGACATGCAATAGGCTCGTAAATTGTTTTGGACCCACTCGATGGTAGCACTAGGTGACGAGGCTCAAGTGGAAGCTCATTTCGGTCCTTTTCAACATAGTGCCAATCTTGACGCCAGATAGGTGCACGGTTTGGCGCCGAGTGTACCATAGGCACAGAAATTGTTTTGGACGCACCCAAAGGAACTCCTAGGTGATGTGGGTCATGTGGAATCTCACTTCTTTTCTCCTTGGAGATAGTGTTAGTGTCGGTGCAAGATAGGTGCACGGTTTGCGCCAAACGCATTCATCGGCTTAGAAATCGCTTTGGGACGCACCCGATTATACTCATAGGTGACGAGGCTCAAGTGAAAGCCCTTTTCGGTCCATTTGGAGATAGTGATAATCTTGACGCAAGATTGGTGCACAGTTTGCGCCGAATGTACCATAGGCTCGAAATCATTTTGGACGCACCCGATGGAACTCCTAGGTGACGTGGGTCATGTGGAATCTCACTTCTTTCCTTTTTGGAGACAAAGCAGTTAGTGTCGGTGCAAGATAGGTGCATGGTTTGCGCTGGACATACCATAGGCTCGTAAATCGCTTTTGGACGCATTCGATGGTACCACTAGGTGATGAGGCTCAAGTGGAAGCTCATTTTCAACCTTTCGGACATAGTGCTAATATTGAAGCAAGATAGGTGCACGGTTGCGCCGAACGTACCATAGGCTTTGAAATTGTTTTGGACGCACTGATGGGACTCCTAGGTGACGTGGGTCATGTGGGATCTCACTTTTCTCTTTGGAGACAGTGTTAGTGTCGGTGCAAGATAGGTCCATGGTTTGCGCCAAACGCACCATCGGGCTCAGAAATCATTTTGGACGCACCCGATGGTACTCCTAGGTGACGAGACTCAAGTGAAAGCTCGTTTTGGTCCGCTTTGGAGAAAGTGCTAATCTTGACACAAGATAGGTGCACGGTTTGCGCCGAATGTATCATAGGCTCTGACATCATTTTGGATGCACCCGATGGAACTCCTAGGTGACTTGGGTCATGTGGAATCTCACTTCTTTCCATTTGGAGACAAGTGTTAGTGTCGGTGCAAGAAAGGTGCACGGTTTGCGCCAAACGCATTCATCGGCTCAGAATCATTTTGGACGCACCCGATGGTACCCTAGGTGACGAGGCTCAAGTGAAAGCTTGTTTTGGGACCGCTTGGAGAAAGTGCTAATCTTGACACAAGATAGGTGCACGGTTTGCGCCGAATGTACCATAGGCTCGAACATCATTTTTGATGCACCCGATGGAACTCCTAGGTGACGTGGGTCTTGTGGAATCTCTCTTCATTCCTTTTGGAGCAAAGTGTTAGTGTCGGAGCAAGATAGGTGCATGGTTTGCGCTTAGACATGCAATAGGCTCAGAAATTGTTTTGGACCCACTCGATGGTAGCACTAGGTGACGAGGCTCAAGTGGAAGCTCATTTCGTTTCGTCCTTTCAACATAGTGCCAATCTTGACGCCAAGATAGGTGCACGGTTTGCGCCGAGTGTACCATAGGCACGTAAATTGTTTTGGACGCACCCAAAGGAACCCTAGGTGATGTGGGTCATGTGGAATCTCACTTTTTTCTCCTTGGAGATAGTGTTAGTGTCGGTGCAGATAGGTGCACGGTTTGCGCCAAACGCATTCATCGGGCTTAGAAATCGCTTTGGGACGCACCCGATTATACTCATAGGTGACGAGGCTCAAGTGAAAGCCCTTTCGGTCCATTTGGAGATAGTGATAATCTTGACGCAAGATTGGTGCACGGTTTGGCGCCGAATGTACCATAGGCTCGTAAATCATTTTGGACGCACCCGATGGAACTCCTGGGTGACGTGGGTCATGTGGAATCTCACTTCTTTCCATTTGAGAGACAGTGTTAGTGTCGGTGCAAGATAGGTGCATGGTTTGCGCTGGACATACCATAGGCTCGTAAATCGCTTTTGGACGCATTCGATGGTACCACTAGGTGATGAGGCTCAAGTGGAAGCTCGTTTCCAACCTTTTGGACATAGTGCTAATATTGAAGCAAGATAGGTGCACGGTTTGCGCCGAACGTACCATAGGCTCGAAATTGTTTTGGACGCACCTGATGGGACTCCTAGGTGACGTGGGTCATGTGGGATCTCACTTTTTCTTTGGAGACAGTGTTAGTGTCGGTGCAAGATAGGTCCATGGTTTGCGCCAAACGCATTCATCGGCTCAGAAATCATTTTGGACGCACCCGATGGTACTCCTAGGTGACGAGACTCAAGTGAAAGCTCGTTTCGGGTCCGCTTTGGAGAAAGTGCTAATCTTGACACAAGATAGGTGCACGGTTTGCGCCGAATGTATCATAGGCTCTCGGACATCGCTTTTGGATGCACCTGATGGAACTCCTAGGTGACTTGGGTCATGTGGAATCTCACTTCTTTCCATTTGGAGACACAGTGTTAGTGTCGGTGCAAGAAAGGTGCACGGTTTTGCGCCAAACGCATTCATCGGCTCAGAAAATCATTTTGGACGCACCGATGGTACTCCTAGGTGACGAGGCTCAAGTGAAAGCTTGTTTTGGACCATTTGGAGAAAGTGCTAATCTTGACACAAGATAGGTGCACGGTTTGCGTCGAATGTACCAAAGGCTCAAACATCGTTTTGGATGCACCCGATGGAACACCTAGGTGACGTGGGTCTTGTGGAATCTCTCTTCTTTCCTTTTGGAGATAGTGTTAGTGTCGGTGCAAGATAGGTGCATGGTTTGCGCTAGACATGCAATAGGCTCAGAAATTGTTTTTGGACTCACTCGATGGTAGCACTAGGTGACGAGGCTCAAGTGGAAGCTCGTTTCGGTCCTTTCGAACATAGTGCCAGTCTTGATGCCAGATAGGTGCACGGTTTGCGTCGAGTGTACCATAGGCTCAGAAATTATTTTGCACGCACCCAAAGGAACTCCTAGTTGATGTGGGTCATGTGGAATCTCACTTCTTTCTCTTTGGAGATAGTGTTAGTGTCGGTGCAGGATAGGTGCACGGTTTGCGCCAAACGCATTCATCGGCTTAGAAATCGCTTTGGGACGCACCCGATTATACTCATAGGTGACGAGGCTCAAGTGAAAGCCTTTTCGTCCATTGGAGATAGTGATAATCTTGACGCAAGATTGGTGCACGCTTGGCGCCGAATGTACCATAGGCTCGTAAAGATTGGACGCACCGATGGAACTCCTAGGTGACGTGGGTCATGTGGAATCTCACTTCTTTTCCGCTTTGGAGACAGTGTTAGGTCGGTGCAAGATAGGTGCATGGTTTGCGCCTGGACATACCATAGGCTCGTAAATCGTTTTGGACGCATTCGATGGTACCACTAGGTGATGAGGCTCAAGTGGAAGCTCATTTCCACCCTTCGGACATAGTGCTAATATTGAAGCAAGATAGGTGCACGGTTTGCGCCGAACGTACCATAGGCTCGAAATTGTTTTGGACGCACTGATGGGACTCCTAGGTGACGTGGGTCATGTGGGATCTCACTTCTTTTCTTTGGAGACAGTGTTAGTGTCGGTGCAAGATAGGTCCATGGTTTGCGCCAAACGCATTCATCGGCTCAGAAATCATTTTGGACGCACCTGATGGTACTCCTAGGTGATGAGACTCAAGTGAAAGCTCGCTTTGGTCCATTTGGAGAAAGTGCTAATCTTGACACAAGATAGGTGCACGGTTTGGCGCCGAATGTATCATAGGCTCGGACATCGCTTTTGGATGCACCCGATGGAACTCCTAGGTGACTTGGGTCATGTGGAATCTCACTTCTTTCCATTTGGAGACAGTGTTAGTGTCGGTGCAAGAAAGGTGCATGGTTTGCGCCAAACGCACCATCGGCTCAGAAATCATTTTGGACGCACCGATGGTACCCTAGGTGACGAGGCTCAAGTGAAAGCTTGTTTTGGACCGCTTTGGAGAAAGTGCTAATCTTGACACAAGATAGGTGCACGGTTTTGCGCCGAATGTACCATAGGCTCGAACATCATTTTGGATGCACCCGATGGAACTCCTAGGTGACGTGGGTCTTGTGGAATCTCTCTTCATTCCTTTTGGAGCCAAAGTTAGTGTCGGAGCAAGATAGGTGCATGGTTTGCGCTTAGACATGCAATAGGCTCAGAAATTGTTTTGGACCCACTCGATGGTAGCACTAGGTGACGAGGCTCAAGTGGAAGCTCATTTCGTCCTTTCAACATAGTGCCAATCTTGACGCCAGATAGGTGCACGGTTTATGCCGAGTGTACCATAGGCACGTAAATTGTTTTGGACGCACCCAAAGGAACCCTAGGTGATGTGGGTCATGTGGAATCTCACTTCTTTTTCCTTGGAGATAGTGTTAGTGTTTGCAAGATAGGTGCACTGTTTTATGCCCAAACGCATTCATCGGCTTAGAAATCATTTGGGACGCACCCGATTATACTCATAGGTGACGAGGCTCAAGTGAAAGCCCTTTTCGGTCCATTTGTGGAGATAGTGATAATCTTGACGCAAGATTGGTGCACGGTTTATGCCGAATGTACCATAGGCTCGTGAAATCGCTTTTGGACGCACCCGATGGAAACCCTAGGTGACGTGGGTCATGTGGAATCTCACTTCTTTTTCCTTTGGAGACAGTGTTAGTGTCGGTGCAAGATAGGTGCATGGTTTGCGCTGGACATACCATAGGCTCGTAAATCGCTTTTGGACGCATTCGATGGTACCACTAGGTGATGGAGGCTCAAGTGGAAGCTCGTTTCAACCCTTTCGACATAGTGCTAATATTGAAGCAAGATAGGTGCACGGTTTGCGCCGAACGTACCATAGGCTCGAAATTGTTTTGGACGCACCTGATGGGTCTCCTAGGTGACGTGGGTCATGTGGGATCTCACTTCTTTCTCTTTGGAGAGAAAGTGTTAGTGTCGGTGCAAGATAGGTCCACGGTTTGCGCCAAACGCATTCATCGGCTCAGAAATCATTTTGGACGCACCCGATGGTACTCCTAGGTGACGAGACTCAAGTGAAAGCTCGCTTTTGGTCCGCTTTGGAGAAAGTGCTAATCTTGACACAAGATAGGTGCACGTTTTTGCGCCGAATGTATCATAGGCTCGGACATCATTTTGGATGCACCTGATGGAACTCCTAGGGTGACTTGGGTCATGTGGAATCTCACTTCTTTCCATTTGGAGACAAAGTTAGTGTCGGTGCAAGAAAGGTGCACGGGTTTGCGCCAAACGCACCATCGGCTCAGAAATCATTTTGGACGCACCGATGGTACCCTAGGTGACGAGGCTCAAGTGAAAGCTTGTTTTGGACCGCTTTGGAGAAAGTGCTAATCTTGACACAAGATAGGTGCACGGTTTGCGCCGAATGTACCATAGGCTCGAACATCATTTTGGATGCACCCGATGGAACTCCTAGGTGACGTGGGTCTTGTGGAATCTCTTCATTCCTTTTGGAGCAAGTGTTAGTGTTGAGCAAGATAGGTGCATGGTTTGCGCTTAGACATGCAATAGGCTCGTAAATTGTTTTGGACCCACTCGATGGTAGCACTAGGTGACGAGGCTCAAGTGGAAGCTCATTTTCGTCCTTTTCAACATAGTGCCAATCTTGACGCAAGATAGGTGCACGGTTTGCGCCGAAGTGTACCATAGGCACAGAAATTGTTTTGGACGCACCCAAAGGAACTCCTAGGTGATGTGGGTCATGTGGAATCTCACTTCTTTCTCCTTGGAGATAGTGTTAGTGTCGGTGCAAGATAGGTGCACGGTTTGCGCCAAAACGCATTCATCGGCTTAGAAATCGCTTTGGGACGCACCCGATTATACTCATAGGTGACGAGGCTCAAGTGAAAGCCCTTTCGGTCCATTTGGAGATAGTGATAATCTTGACACAAGATTGGTGCACGGTTTATGCCGAATGTACCATATAGGCTCAGAAATCATTTTGGACGCACCCGATGGAACTCCTAGGTGACGTGGGTCATGTGGAATCTCACTTCTTTCCTTTTGGAGACAAGTGTTAGTGTCGGTGCAAGATAGGTGCATGGTTTGCGCTGGGACATACCATAGGCTCGTAAATCGTTTTGGACGCATTCGATGGTACCACTAGGTGATGAGGCTCAAGTGGAAGCTCATTTCCAACCTTTCGGACATAGTGCTAATATTGAAGCAAGATAGGTGCACGGTTTGCGCCGAACGTACCATAGGCTCGAAATTGTTTTGGACGCACTGATGGGTCTCCTAGGTGACGTGGGTCATGTGGGATCTCACTTTTTCTCTTTGAGAGACAGTGTTAGTGTCGGTGCAAGATAGGTCCATGGTTTGCGCCTAAACGCATTCATCGGCTCAGAAATCATTTTGGACGCACCCGATGGTACTCCTAGGTGACGAGACTCAAGTGAAAGCTCGCTTTGGTCCGCTTTGGAGAAAGTGCTAATCTTGACACAAGATAGGTGCACGGTTTATGCGCCGAATGTATCATAGGCTCTGGACATCGCATTTTGGATGCACCTGATGGAACTCCTAGGTGACTTGGGTCATGTGGAATCTCACTTCTTTCCATTTGGAGACAAGTGTTAGTGTCGGTGCAAGAAAGGTGCACGGTTTGCGCCAAACGTACCATCGGCTCGTAGAAATCATTTTGGACGCACCGATGGTACTCCTAGGTGACGAGGCTCAAGTGAAAGCTTGTTTTGGACCGCTTGGAGAAAGTGCTAATCTTGACACAAGATAGGTGCACGGTTTTTGCGCCGAATGTACCATAGGCTCGAACATCATTTTGATGCACCCGATGGAACTCCTAGGTGACGTGGGTCTTGTGGAATCTCTCTTCATTCCTTTTGGAGCCAAGCAGTTAGTGTCGGAGCAAGATAGGTGCATGGTTTGCGCTAGACATGCAATAGGCTCGTAACATTGTTTTGGACCCACTCGATGGTAGCACTAGGTGACGAGGCTCAAGTGGAAGCTCATTTCGTCCTTTTCAACATAGTGCCAATCTTGACGCCAGATAGGTGCACGGTTTATGCCGAGTGTACCATAGGCACGTAAATTGTTTTGGACGCACCCAAAGGAACTCCTAGGTGATGTGGGTCATGTTGAATCTCACTCTTTCTCCTTGGAGATAGTGTTAGTGTCGGTGCAGATAGGTGCACGGTTTGCGCCAAACGTATTTCATCGGCTTAGAAATCGCTTTTTGGGACGCACTCATAGGTGATTATACTCATAGAAAGGTGACGAGGCTCAAGTGAGTGCTCGTGACCAAGCCCTGTTCGTCCATTTGGAGATAGTGATAATCTTAATCGCAGGTGACGGGATCATGTGGAATCTCACTTCTTTCCGCTTGGAGACAAGTGTTAGTGTCGGTGCAAGATACCATGGGCTCGTAAATAGGCTTAAATTGGACGCATTCGATGGTACCACTAGGTGATGAGGCTCAAGTGGAAGCTCGCTTTTCCTTTTGGACATAGTGCTAATATTGAAGCAAGATAGGTGCACGGTTTGCGCTGAAACGCACCATAGGCTCGAAATTGTTTTGGACGCACTGATGGGTCTCCTAGGTGACGTGGGTCATGTGGAGATCTCACTTCTTTCTCTTTGGAGAGAAAGTGTTAGTGTCGGTGCAAGATAGGTCCACGGTTTGCGCCAAACGTATTCATCGGCTCAGAAATCATTTTGGACGCACCTGATGGTACTCCTAGGTGATGAGACTCAAGTGAAAGCTCGCTTTGGTCCGCTTTGGAGAAAGTGCTAATCTTGACACAAGATAGGTGCACGGTTTGCGCCGAATGTATTTCATAGGCTCTGACATCATTTTTGATGCACCTGATGGAACTCCTAGGTGACTTGGGTCATGTGGAATCTCACTTCTTTCCATTTGGAGGAGACAGTGTTAGTGTCGGTGCAAGAAAGGTGCACGGTTTATGCCAAACGCATCATCGGCTCAGAAATCATTTTGGACGCACCTCGATGGTACTCCTAGGTGACGAGGCTCAAGTGAAAGCTTGTTTTGGACCGCTTTGGAGAAAGTGCTAATCTTGACACAAGATAGGTGCACGGTTTATGCCGAATGTACCATAGGCTCGAACATCATTTTGATGCACCCGATGGAACTCCTAGGTGACATGGGTCTTGTGGAATCTCTCTTCATTCCTTTTGAGGAGTTGTTGTTAGTGTTTGAGCAAGATAGGTGCATGGTTTGCGCTTAGACATGCAATAGGCTCGTAAATTGTTTTGGACCCACTCGATGGTAGCACTAGGTGACGAGGCTCAAGTGGAAGCTCATTTCGTCCTTTCAACATAGTGCCAATCTTGACGCCAGATAGGTGCACGGTTTGCGCCGAAAGTGTACCATAGGCATGTAAATTGTTTTGGACGCACCCAAAGGAACTCCTAGGTGATGTGGGTCATGTTGAATCTCACTTTTTCTCCTTGGAGATAGTGTTAGTAGTGATAGTGCATGTTTGCGCCAAACGCAAGATAGGTGAAATCGTTTTGGACGCGCCAAACTCATAGGTGACGACATTGGCTTAGAAATCGCTTTGGAGAGTGATAATCTTGACGCAAGATATACCATAGGTGACGAGGCTCAAGTGAATCGCTTTTGATTTCGATGGAATTAGGTGACGTGGGTCATGTGGAAATAGTCTTTAATCTTGACGTTAGTGTCGGTGCAAGATAGGTTTGCGTTTAATATACCATAGGCTCGTAAATCGCTTTTGGACGATTCGATGGTACCACTAGGTGATGAGGCTCAAGTGGAAGCTCGCTTTCAACCTTTTTCTGACATAGTGCTAATATTGAAGCAAGATAGGTGCACGGTTTGCGCCGAACGTACCATAGGCTCGGAAATTGTTTTGGACGCACCGATGGGTCTCCTAGGTGACGGGTCATGTGGGATCTCACTTTTTCTTTGAGAGAAAGTGTTAGTGTCGGTGCAAGATAGGTCCATGGTTTGCGCCAAACGCACCATCGGCTCAGAAATCATTTTGGACGCACCTGATGGTACTCCTAGGTGACGAGACTCAAGTGAAAGCTCATTTCGTCCGCTTTGGAGAAAGTGCTAATCTTGACACAAGATAGGTGCACGGTTTTGCGCCGAATGTATCATAGGCTCGGACATCATTTTGATGCACCCGATGGAACTCCTAGGTGACTTGGGTCATGTGGAATCTCACTTCTTTCCATTTGAGAGACAAAGTTAGTGTCGGTGCAAGAAAGGTGCACGGTTTTTGCGCCAAACGCACCATCGGCTCGTAAATCATTTTGGACGCACCCGATGGTACTCCTAGGTGACGAGGCTCAAGTGAAAGCTTGTTTTGGACCGCTTTGGAGAAAGTGCTAATCTTGACACAAGATAGGTGCACGGTTTATGCGCCGAATGTACCATAGGCTCGAACATCATTTTGGATGCACCCGATGGAACTCCTAGGTGACGTGGGTCTTGTGGAATCTCTCTTCATTCCTTTTGAGAGCCAGTGTTAGTGTCGGAGCAAGATAGGTGCATGGTTTGCACTAGACATGCAATAGGCTCGTACATTGTTTTGGACCCACTCGATGGTAGCACTAGGTGACGAGGCTCAAGTGGAAGCTCATTTCGTCCTTTCAACATAGTGCCAATCTTGACGCCAGATAGGTGCACGGTTTGGCGCCGAGTGTACCATAGGCACAGTAAATTGTTTTGGACGCACCCAAAGGAACTCCTAGGTGATGTGGGTCATGTTGAATCTCACTTTCTTTTCTCTTGGAGATAGTGTTAGTGTCGCAGCAGATAGGTGCACGGTTTGCGCCAAACGCATTCATCGGCTTAGAAATCGCTTTGGGACGCACCCGATTATATAGGTGACGAGGCTCAAGTGAAAGCTCTTTACGTTCATAGGTGACGAGGATAATCTTTGACGCAAGATTGGTGAAAGCCGAATGTACCATAGGCTCAGAAATCATTTTGGACGCACCGATGGAACTCCTATTTGACGTGGGTCATGTGGAATAGTCTTTAATCTTGGAGACGCAAGATTGGTGCAAGATAGGTGCATGGTTTAACCGGGACATACCATAGGCTCGTAAATCGCTTTTGGACGATTCGATGGTACCACTAGGTGATGAGGCTCAAGTGGAAGCTCGTTTCCAACCTTTCGGACATAGTGCTAATATTGAAGCAAGATAGGTGCACGGTTTGCGCCGAACGCATCATAGGCTCGAAATTGTTTTGGACGCACTGATGGGTCTCCTAGGTGACGTGGGTCATGTGGGATCTCACTTCTTTCTTTGGAGACAAGTGTTAGTGTCGGCGCAAGATAGGTCCATGGTTTGCGCCAAACGCATTCATCGGCTCAGAAATCATTTTGGACGCACCCGATGGTACTCCTAGGTGATGAGACTCAAGTGAAAGCTCGCTTTTGGTCCGCTTTGGAGAAAGTGCTAATCTTGACACAAGATAGGTGCACGGTTTGCGCCGAATGTATCATAGGCTCTGGACATCGCTTTTGGATGCACCCGATGGAACTCCTAGGTGACTTGGGTCATGTGGAATCTCACTCTTTCCATTTGGAGACAAGTGTTAGTGTCGGTGCAAGAAAGGTGCACGGTTTGCGCCAAACGCATTCATCGGCTCGTAAAATCATTTTGGACGCACCGATGGTACTCCTAGGTGACGAGGCTCAAGTGAAAGCTTGTTTTGGACCGCTTTGGAGAAAGTGCTAATCTTGACACAAGATAGGTGCACGGTTTGCGCCGAATGTACCATAGGCTCGAACATCATTTTGGATGCACCCGATGGAACTCCTAGGTGACGGGTCTTGTGGAATCTCTCTTCATTCCTTTTGGAGCCAAGTTAGTGTCGGAGCAAGATAGGTGCATGGTTTGCGCTAGACATGCAATAGGCTCGTAAATTGTTTTGGACCCACTCGATGGTAGCACTAGGTGACGAGGCTCAAGTGGAAGCTCATTTCGTCCTTTCAACATAGTGCCAATCTTGACGCCAGATAGGTGCACGGTTTGCGCCGAGTGTACCATAGGCACGTAAATTGTTTTGGACGCACCAAAGGAACTCCTAGGTGATGTGGGTCATGTGGAATCTCACTTCTTTCTCCTTGGAGATAGTGTTAGTGTGTGCAGTGATAGGTGCACACGGTTTGGCGCCAAACGCATTCATCGGCTTAGAAATCGCTTTTGGGATGCACCCGATTATACCGATAGGTGACGAGGCTCAAGTGAAAGCCCTTTTCGTCCATTTGTAGATAGTGATAATCTTGACGCAAGATTGGTGCACAGTTTGGCGCCGAATGTACCATAGGCTCAGAATCGCTTTTGGACGCACCCGATGGAACCCTAGGTGACGTGGGTCATGTGGAATCTCACTTCTTTCCGCTTTGGAGACAAGTGTTAGTGTCGGTGCAAGATAGGTGCATGGTTTGCGCTGGACATACCATAGGCTCGTAAATCGCTTTTGGACGCATTCGATGGTACCACTAGGTGATGAGGCTCAAGTGGAAGCTCGTTTCCAACCTTTCGGACATAGTGCTAATATTGAAGCAAGATAGGTGCACGGTTTGCGTCGAACATACCATAGGCTCGGAAATTGTTTTGGACGCACCTGATGGGTCTCCTAGGTGACGTGCGTCATGTGGGATCTCACTTCTTTCTCTTTGGACACAGTGTTAGTGTCGGTGCAAGATAGGTCCACGGTTTGTGCCAAACGTACCACCGGCTCAGAAATCATTTTGGACGCACCCGATGGTACTCCTAGGTGACGAGACTCAAGTGAAAGCTCGTTTCGGTCCGTTTGGAGAAAGTTCTAATCTTGACACAAGATAGGTGCACGGTTTGCGTCGAATGTATCATAGGCTCGGACATCGTTTTGGATGCACCTGATGGAACTCCTAGCTGACTTGGGTCATGTGGAATCTCACTTCTTTCCATTTGGAGTCAGTGTTAGTGTCGGTGCAAGAAAGGTGTGTAACACCCTTGCTCAGGGCTTAATAGGATTAATAGGATACTCATACCAATAAGTTGCAACTTTTTTGGACGCCCATCCGCAAATAACTCCGAGGTTGAATGTACCTTGGCTCGGAGCGATGGGTGAGCTTGTTTTGAAGTTCTTGGAGAAAGCGCACTAAGTGAGGACACAAGTGCGAGAAAAGACCAGATGTACCGTGAGGGCACCCTATATCCTAGTTGATGCGCCAGATGTAAGCGGCCCAATTTCGTGAGAGGTGGGACTTGTGGATCGGTATCGTAGATGACTCTCGCCTTTTGGGAGCCAGGTGTCGAAGTTGTCAGTGCATGGTGCACATGGATGGTGTGGATCCGTGGTCACACAAAGATGGCACATGCATAGGCACCGGACACACGGACGTATAAGAGGGGACGCTCGGGTTTGGGATTGATCGACGAGGACATCGATCTCTTAAGGGGGTGAGGATGTAACACCCTGGCTCAGGGCTTAATAGGATTAATAGGATACTCATACCAATAAGTTGCAACTTCTTTTCCAGAAGCCCATCTGCAAATAACTCTGAGGTTAAGCGTGCTAGGCCTGGAGCGATGGGTGCCCGACCAGAAAGTTCTTCCTGGGTGCGCACGAGTTAGGACAAAGTGCGCAGAAAAGACCTGTATTGGTCTGTGAGGGCAGTCTATATCCTAGTTATGCTGCAAGATGTAAGCGGGCCCAGCCTCGGAGAGGTGGGACGTTACAAGGTGCACGGTTTCCGCCAAACGTACCATCGGCTTAGAAATCGTTTGGGACGCACCCGATTATACTCATAGGTGACGAGCCTCAAGTGAAAGCCCTTTTCGGTCCATTTGCAGACACAAGATTGGTGCACAGTTTGCGTCGAATGTACCATAGGCTCAGAAATTGTTTTGGACGCACCCGATGGAACTCCTAGGTGACATGGGTCATGTGGAATCTCACTTCTTTATGTTTGGAGACAGTGTTAGTGCCGGTGCAAGATAGGTGCATGATTTGCGCTGGACATACCATAGGCTCAGAAATCGCTTTGGACGCATTCGATGGTACCACTAGGTGATGAGGCTCAAGTGGAAGCTCGTTTCCAACCTTTCGTACATAGTGCTAATATTGAAGCAAGATAGGTGCACGGTTTGCGTCGAACGTACCATAGGCTTGGAAATTGTTTTGGACGCACCTGATGGGTCTCCTAGGTGACGTGGGTCATGTGGGATCTCACTTCATTCTCTTTGGAGACAGTGTTAGTGTCGGTGCAAGATAGGTCTATGGTTTGCGCCAAACGCATTCATCGGCTCAGAAATCATTTTGGACGCACCTGCTGGTACTCCTAGGTGACGAGACTCAAGTGAAAGCTCGTTTCGTCCTCTTTGGAGAAAGTGCTAATCTTGACACAAGATAGGTGCACGGTTTGGCGCCGAATGTATCATAGGCTCTGACATCGCTTTTGGATGCACCTGATGGAACTCCTAGGTGACTTGGGTCATGTGGAATCTCACTTCTTTTCCATTTGGAGACTGTTAGTGTCGGTGCAAGAAAGATGTACGGTTTGCGCCAAACGTACTCATCGGCTCAGTAAATCATTTTGGACGCACCCGATGGTACTCCTAGGTGACGAGGCTCAAGTGAAAGCTTGTTTTGGACCGCTTTGGAGAAAGTGCTAATCTTGACACAAGATAGGTGCACGGTTTGCGCCAAATGTACCATAGGCTCGAACATCATTTTGGATGCACCCGATGGAACTCCTAGGTGACGTGGGTCTTGTGGAATCTCTTCATTCCTTTTGGAGCCAGGTTAGTGTCGGAGCAAGATAGGTGCATGGTTTGCGCTTAGACAGCAATAGGCTCGTACATTGCTTTGGACCCACTCGATGGTAGCACTAGGTGACGAGGCTCAAGTGGAAGCTCATTTCGTCCCTTTTTCAACATAGTGCCAATCTTGACGCCAGATAGGTGCACGGTTTGCGCCGATGTACCATAGGCACGTAAATTGTTTTGGACGCACCCAAAACGAACTCCTAGGTGATGTGGGTCATGTGGAATCTCACTTCGTTTCTCCTTGGAGATAGTGTTAGTGTCGGTGCAGTGATAGGTGCACAGTTTGCGCCTAAACGTATTCATCGGGCTTAGAAATCGCTTTGGGACGCACCCGATTATACTCATAGGTGACGAGGCTCAAGTGAAAGCCCTTTTCGTCCATTTGCAGATAGTGATAATCTTGATGCAAGATTGGTGCACAGCTTATGCGCCGAATGTACCATAGGCTTAGAAATCATTTTGGACGCACCAGATGGAACTCCTAGGTGACGTGGGTCATGTGGAATCTCAGTTCTTTCCGCTTTGGTGACAAGTGTTAGTGTCGGTGCAAGATAGGTACATGGTTTGCGCTGGACATACCATAGGCTCGTAAATCATTTTGGACACATTCGATGGTACCACTAGGTGATGAGGCTCAAGTGGAAGCTCGCTTCCAACCTTTCGACATAGTGCTAATATTGAAGCAAGATAGGTGCATGGTTTTGCGCCGAACGTACCATAGGCTCATAAATTGTTTTGGACGCACCTGATGGGTCTCCTAGCTGACATGGGTCATGTGGGATCTCACTTCTTTCTCTTTGGAGACAGTGTTAGTGTCGGTGCAAGATAGGTCCCCGGTTTGCGCCAAACATACCATCGGCTCAGAAATCATTTTGGATGCACCCGATGGTACTCCTAGGTGACGAGACTCAAGTGAAAGCTCGCTTTCGGTCCGCTTGGAGAAAGTGCTAATCTTGACACAAGATAGGTGCACGATTTGCGCCGAATGTATCATAGGCTCGACATCGCTTTTGGATGCACCTGATGGAACTCCTAGGTGACTTGGGTCTTGTGGAATCTCACTTCTTTTCATTTGGAGACAAGTGTTAGTATCGGTGCAAGAAAGTTGCACGGTTTTTCGCCAAACGCACTCATCATCGGCTCGTAAATTGTTTTGGACTCACCGATGGTACTCCTAGGTGACGAGGCTCAAGTGAAAGCTTGTTTTGGACCGCTTGGAGAAAGTGCTAATCTTGACACAAGATAGGTGCACGGTTTGCGCCGAATGTACCATAGGCTCGAACATCATTTTTGATGCACCCGATGGAACTCCTAGGTGACGTGGGTCTTGTGGAATCTCTCTTCATTCCTTTTGAGTCAAGTGTTAGTGTAGTGTCGGAGCAAGATAGGTGCATGGTTTGCGCTTAGACATGCAATAGGCTCAGACATTGTTTTGGACCCACTCGATGGTAGCACTAGGTGATGAGGCTCAAGTGGAAGCTCATTTTTCGTCCTTTCGAACATAGTGCCAATCTTGACGCCAGATAGATGCACGGTTTGCGCCGAAAGTGTACCATAGGCACAGAAATTGTTTTGGACGCACCCAAAGGAACTCCTAGGTGATGTGGGTCATGTTGAATCTCACTTCTTTCTCCTTGGAGATAGTGATGTGTGTACGTGTATGGAAACACACGACTGCAACTTGAATGGCCTGATCTTCATAGTAGAGCATAAGTAAACTTGATAACTATCGTTGCATGACCTGATGGAGAGGTAGTGCACCACGAGATCTTGCACCATGATTTAACCGTGAGACATCCACCCTTCCATGCACCGACAAAACCAGTCCACGCAATCATGCCATATAGACATGAAGGCACGAAATGGATGAATCTCAAGTTCGGTGTTCTACAACCCCCTCAGGAGTCGAAAGAACGAATGTTGCAAAGCACTCATGCCTTACCAAAGATTCCAAATATTCTCTCCATGCGAGGAGAACACACACACAAGGTGGCTGTATTTTAACCAAAAGAGAGACTTACATAGAAGGATTATATGGGTATTTATACAATGATAAAAGGTATGTAAAAGTTGACACTTAATCTGGGTGCTAACCACCATACCAAAGGTCCTCTTTACTTTTGGCTAACTGAAGTGGGAACTCAAGCAATCTCTTCAATTCTCGCGCAGGTGCTGGGCTGCATGTGCACCTTCCACTAAAACGATCATAACTCTTAGCTCGGAAGTCCAAAAGATGCACCGTTTGTTGCGTTGGAAACAAGACTTCAATATCTTTCTGTTGATATGGAAGAAGGATGCAGAAACGTGGCCCAGTTTTGCAGGTATAGCTGTAACAAACTGTTGAATCATAATTGAGGTTGAGTTATCCTTGTCCACATCAGATAGTGTTAGTGTCGGTGCAGGATAGGTGCGCGGTTTGCGCCAAACGTACCATTGGCTTAGAAATCGTTTGGGACGCACCTGATTATACTCATAGGTGACGACGCTCAAGTGAAAGCCCTTTTCGGTCCATTTGCAGATAGTGATAATCTTGACGCAAGATTGGTGCACAGTTTGCGTCGAATGTACCATAGGCTCAGAAATCGTTTTGGACGCACCCGATGGAACTCCTAGGTGACGTGGGTCATGTGGAATCTCACTTCTTTCCGTTTGGTGACAGTGTTAGTGTCGGTGCAAGATAGGTGTATGGTTTGCGCTGGACATACCATAGGCTCAGAAATCGTTTTGGACGCATTCGATGGTACCACTAGGTGATGAGGCTCAAGTGGAAGCTCGTTTCCAACCTTTCGGACATAGTGCTAATATTGAAGCAAGATAGGTGCACGGTTTGCGTCGAACATACCATAGGCTCAGAAATTGTTTTGGACGCACCTGATGGGTCTCCTAGGTGACATGGGTCATGTGGGATCTCACTTCTTTCTCTTTGGAGACAGTGTTAGTGTCGGTGCAAGATAGGTCCACGGTTTGCGCCAAACGCATTCATCGGCTCAGAAATCATTTTGGACGCACCCGATGGTACTCCTAGGTGACGAGACTCAAGTGAAAGCTCGCTTCGTCCGCTTTGGAGAAAGTGCTAATCTTGACACAAGATAGGTGCACGGTTTGCGCCGAATGTATCATAGGATCGACATCGCTTTTGGATGCACCTGATGGAACTCCTAGGTGACGTGGGTCATGTGGAATCTCACTTTTTCCGCTTGGTGACAAGTGTTAGTGTCGGTGCAAGATAGGTGTATGGTTTGCGCTGGACATACCATAGGCTCGTAAATCGCTTTTGGACGATTCGATGGTACCACTAGGTGATGAGGCTCAAGTGGAAGCTCGCTTCAACCTTTCGGACATAGTGCTAATATTGAAGCAAGATAGGTGCACGGTTTGCATCGAACGCATTTATAGGCTCGGAAATTGTTTTTGACGCACCCGATGGGTCTCCTATGTGATGTGGGTCATGTGGGATCTCACTTTTCTCTTTGGAGACAAGTGTTAGTGTCGGTGCAAGATAGGTTCACGGTTTGCGCCCAAACGCATTCATCGGCTCAGAAATCATTTTGGCGCACCTGCTGGTACTCCTAGGTGACGGGACTAAAGTGAAAGCTCGCTTCGGTCTGTTTGTAGAAAGTGCTAATCTTGACACAAGATAGGTGCACGGTTTGCGCCGAATGTATCATAGGCTCTGGACATCGCTTTTGGATGCACCTGATGGAACTCCTAGGTGACTTGGATCATGTGGAATCTCACTTCTTTCCATTTGGAGACAAGTGTTAGTGTCGGTGCAAGAAAGATGTACGGTTTGGCGCCAAACGCATTCATCGGCTCAGAATCGCTTTTGGACGCACCCGATGGTACTCCTAGGTGACGAGACTCAAGTGAAAGCTCGCTTTCGGTCCGCTTTGGAGAAAGTGCTAATCTTGACACAAGATAGGTGCACGGTTTGGCGCCGAATGTACCATAGGCTCGAACACCATTTTGATGCACCCGATGGAACTCCTAGGTGACGTGGGTCTTATTGAATCTCTTCTTTCCTTTGGAGACAAAGTGTTAGTGTCGGTGCAAGATAGGTGCATGGTTTGCGCTTAGACATGCAATAGGCTCGTACATTGTTTTGGACCCACTGATGGTAGCACTAGGTGACAAGGCTCAAGTGGAAGCTCATTTCGTCCTTTCAACATAGTGCCAATCTTGACGCCAGATAGGTGCACGGTTTGCGTCGAGTGTACCATAGGCATAGAAATTGTTTTGGACGCACCCAAAGGAACTCCTAGGTGATGTGGGTCATGTGGAATCTCACTTCTTTCTCCTTGGAGATAGTGTTAGTGTCGGTGGCAGACAGGTGCACGGTTTGCGCCAAACGCATTCATCGGCTTAGAAATCGCTTTGGGACGCACCCGATTATACTCATAGGTGACGAGGCTCAAGTGAAAGCCCTTTTCGGTCCATTTGTAGATAGTGATAATCTTGACGCAAGATTGGTGCACAATTTGCGTCGAATGTACCATAGGCTCAGAATCATTTTGGACGCACCGATGGAACTCCTAGGTGACGGGTCATGTGGAATCTCACTTCTTTCCGCTTGGTGATAGTGTTAGTGTCGGTGCAAGATAGGTGCTTGGTTTGCGCCGACATACCATAGGCTCGTAAATCATTTTGGACGATTCGATGGTACCACTAGGTGATGAGACTCAAGTGGAAGCTCGTTTCCAACCTTTCGGACATAGTGCTAATATTGAAGCAAGATAGGTGCACGGTTTGCGTCGAATGTACCATAGGCTCGGAAATTGTTTTGGACGCACCGGATGGGTCTCCTAGGTGACATGGGTCATGTGGGATCTCACTTCTTTCTCTCCGGAGACAGTTGTTAGTGTCGGTGCAAGATAGGTCCACTGTTTGTGCCAAACGCATTCATCGGCTCGTAAATCATTTTGGACGCTGAAAGCTCTAGTTTGGTTTTGGTTAATTGATGAAACCCTAAGTGCTAACCTAGTTTATCAAGATGATTATGAGATAGGTAGCACTACTCCAAGTGATGAAGCAATGACTAAGATCATGACAATGGTGATAGCATGGTGATCATCAAATGCTTGAACTTGGATAAGAAGAAAGAGAAAAACAAAAGGCTCAAGGCAAAGGTATAAAATGTAGGGGCCATTTTGTTTTAGTGATCAAGACACTTAGTGAGTGTGATCACATTTAGGATAGATAACCGTACTATTAAGAGGAGTGTAACTCGTATCGAAATGCGGTTATCAAAGTGCCATTAGATGCTCTAAGTCATTGCATATGCATTTAGGATCTAGTGGAGTGCTAACACCCTTGAAAATATTTGTGAAAATATGCTAGCACATGCGCACAAGGTGTTTGCAGGGTTGAGATGGATTCGGCGCTTTTGGAAAAATGAAATGTCTATTTTCTATTGCGCCGGATGCAAAATTCTTGGTGGTTGGCACATTTGAGCAAGGGTGAAGAAGTTAGAGTTGAAATGGAGTTGCTCGAAATGATGTCAAGGCCGGTTCATCGACCGGACATTGGGTCACTTCAAACACCGGACGCTGAAAGGTCGCGTCCCGGCCGAGCCGTCACCGCACAATGGGTAGGGTTGAGCACCGCACGCTGGTCTCAAGGTCCGGTTAAGGTGGACCGGACGCCGTCTGTCAAGGTGGATCGGACGCGTCCCGGTCAAGAAATACGCGGGAGTTTATCGAAACGACCGGACGCCGGGCTTCAGCCGTCCGGCCAGCTTTTTTTGCCGGAGCGCCCGTCAGCTTCAGAGCTGCTGAAATCGATTTAACAGCGCTTGAAGTTGGTGACGCGTGGCGCCCATCGGGCGCACCGGACGCCGAGGGCCAGATCGATCGGTATGACCGAGATCCCGGTCAGAGCGTGTTTTGCCCTGCTGAAGGGGCAACAATTTCTATTTGATGGGGGCTCTATTTATAGCCCCATGGCCGCCTCAAGGGAGCGCTTGCACATTTTCATTGACATAGCAACCTTGTGAGTTTAGCCAAAGTTCTCCCACTCATCTCCATCATTGATCCATCATCATTGTGAGATTGGGAGAGAATCCAAGTGCATTGCTTGAGTGATTGCATCTAGAGGCACTTGGTATTCGTGTTGCGCCATGGATTTCGCTTGTTTCTCTTGGTGGTTGCCACCACCTAGACGGTTGGAGCAGCGGTGAAGGATCGCACGAGTTGGTGATTGTTCGTGGGTCGCTTTTCGTGATTGTGAGGGAGTTGTACCTTTCCGGCGGAGTGCCGAAAAGGTAACTCTAGTAAATTGCTCGTGTCATTGAGTTACCTCACTTGTGGGTCCGTTTCTGCGGTGTCCTATCGCGGTGGACGAGGTTTGTGAAACACCTCAGTAGCCGCCGAACCACCAAGTGTTGGTCGACACAACGGGACTAGCGTGTTGGCAAGTTAACGTGAACCTCGGGAGAAAAATCAGTTGTCTCTTGTCATTTGCATTCTCCCGTGATTGGCTATATATTCATCGTAATTGGTTCCTCCACGACCCGGGCGGTATAATCGCCTCACTTACTCATTTACATTTCAAGAATTCTAGATATAGCAAGCTCTTTAGTGTAATTAGAATTGAGAGCTTGCCTTGTGCTTTTAAACATATCTAGTGGAGCTCTTTAGTGTAGCATTTGTGAGAGCTCTTAGTGAGTAGTGGTCAAGTAGATTGTGTGCCAATAGATCATTGCAACTAGAATTGTTGGATAGGTGGCTTGCAAACCCTTGTAGAGCTAGAGCAAGTTTGTATTTCGCTATTTGTCTTACTAATCAAATTGCTCTAGTTGATTTGTAGTTTTTAAATAGGCTATTCACCCCCCCTCTAGCCATATTAGGACCTTTTAGACGCACCCGATGGTACTCCTAGGTGACTTAGACTCAAGTGAAAGCTCATTTCGTCCGCTTGGAGAAAGTGCTAATCTTGACACAAGATAGGTGCACGGTTTTGCGCCGAATGTATCATAGGCTCTGGACATCGCTTTGGATGCACCTGATGGAACTCCTAGGTGACTTGGGTCATGTGGAATCTCACTTCTTTCCATTTGGTGACCGTGTTAGTGTTGGTGCAAGAAAGGTGCACGGTTTGCGCCAAACGTACCATCGGCTCAGAAATCATTTTGGACGCACCCGATGGTACTCCTAGGTGACGAGGCTCAAGTGAAAGCTTGTTTTAGACCGTTTGGAGAAAGTGCTAATCTTGACACAAGATAGGTGCACGGTTTGCATCGAATGTACCATAGGCTCGAACATTATTTTGGATGCACCCAATGGAACTCCTAGGTGATGTGGGTCTTGTGGAATCTCTCTTCATTCCTTTTGGAGCCAGTGTTAGTGTCGGAGCAAGATAGGTGCATGGTTTGCGCTGGACATGCAATAGGCTCAGACATTGTTGATGAGGACATCAACCCCGACACGGGAATGGCTACTCCAACTGAACCAGCACAGGCGCCACCAGGACCAATCACTCGAGCTCGTGCACGTGAATTAAACTTCGTGATGATTTTGAAGAATGAAGGACCAGAAGTTTCCTAAGTGCATGCGCCATCTATGCTCATGATGAACCTGCCCAGAATAATGTCTAGGTGCTGCGCCACCTATGTGATTTTAGTTTTGTCAAGAAATAACCAGGAAGGTGCTGCGCCATCTAAATCAGGAAAGGGGAATCAAGGAGATGGTGTGTGGCTGTTTGGGCGCCTATTCCTTGCCTTATGGGCAGGCTGGGCGTCCTCCTTCCTTCCTCTTCCCCCTATTTAGCCAGGGCTGCTGCTCTCTTGGCTTGGGTTTTGTTTTGCTTAAGTTAGCTATTGCTACTCTCAAGCTTCGCCTTCGTAATTCAGAACCCCACCTTCGAGTAATATTCAGGGTTGCTCGCCTCAGATTCTTGCTTGTTCTTCGATTGCCAGCAGGAATTGATCTTCGTGATCAGGTTGATCTAGCACCAGCAAGGTCAATAACCATCGGGAGTTGGTTCAGCGATTGCTAAGGCGCCACGGACTTGTTCGTCGAAGTCGGATCGCGAGGGTCGACACCCACCAAATCGTAGTTATCCTCCACTCACCGAAGGATCGGGCACTCCAACTCTATCAAGTGGTATCAGCTTTCAGGTTGCTCGGTGAGATCTATCCCTTTATTTGTAGTTTTGTTCATCGCCCTATCGCCCACCAGAAAAGCCAACAAAAACGCTTCAGGTTAGAACCACTGTCCAAGACCTTTTGAGCCTTTGCATCTTTCATTCAGTTTATTGCTTTGTTGAGTTTTTGGTTGCATCGCTGTGTCGTGGTTGCTGGTCTTGGCGCTCTAGTCCATTAGAGTTTTGAGTTCCTGTCACGTATTAGTTCACATCTTTGCACTTGATCCTCCTTTTCCTTTGTCCTCCATGCTCCTGTAATCTTTCCCACGTCATAGACCCCTTGTTCACGCCCAATTTCCCACCTACAAAAGGAAAGTAATTTATTTCGGTCTTGATTTATCTCGGCAAGGACACAGGCATTAGCTGTTGCATCCGTAGTCCGTTTGGGAAGTTTAGGTACAATTTGAAAGTATATTTCGTGCCCTTTCCAACGGATATTCACTTGCCTTACGATTCATTTAGGGCGATCACAGGAGATCGTGCGAGATCAGGCAGTCTGTGGCTACACTAAAGGAAAGAGTTCCTGATTTCTTTTTGAGTTGTGCAACGGTTGGCAGTGTCATCAAACTGAAAAAGGCCAGAGGTGCATAAAACAAAAAAAAACAAGAGCCGCACCAAAAAAAAAAAGGCAAAAGGTGCAAAAAGAGCCGCACACAAAAAAAACAAAAAACAAGAGATGCCAAGGGTGTGTACTCGCTGTCTTTTTACTCTTTGTTCTTGCAATTTCAGGTCTATCTTTTTGTGCGGGCTCACGCCTCTAGTACGGTTCAGCCTAGGACCAGCACAACACCAGCTTTGAGTGATTATTCAACTTTGCCTTTGCTGAATGCTTGTGCTACTCCTTGCTACAAATTGAAGCCTTCCCATAGCTCCACAAATTTTCTACAGCGATCAAGCTCGCGGTCCTCCGCAATCGCCCATTCAATCTTTTGAAGGTTGTACCGCTGGTTGCAAGTCACCCCTGCAAGCTTGGTAAGAACGGGTAAGAGTTTGATAACAGCTTTAGTTTGAGTGCCTTGATCAGCACCACATCCTATAAGCTTTAGGGCACATACTTGTTTTCGTGTTCGTTGTTTTTCCACTAACAATGACAGGGGAGCCAGCTGATCAGGACGCCATGCCTCAGTCCCCACGCACTAAAGGCATCATTCACCACTTCAATCGCAAGATGAACGAGCACGTGGAGGGCTTGGCAGAGGAGATTAGGATTGCCAACGAGCAAGTGGGTCAATTTCAGACGCCAAATGGCTACAAATGCTACGTCATGGAGATGCAGCAAGCACAAGCTGCCCACGCCACCAGCCTTGCCACACACTCACTACACGCCTTTGATGAGTTGGTACAACAACTTGCTGATCAGCGCAAGCGGAATTTGATTATGGTGGCGAGACCGAGATCGATTTCCACCAGGACCGCTTATGGAGGGCGCCACCAAGAACCGCCGTGGTGAGCGCGTGGTACGTAATCTAAATGACTCATTTACTAAGATTAAGTTCACGATTCCTTCATTTAATGGCAAATATGATCCGGTGCTTATCTTGATTGGGAACTTGCGGTAGATCAGAAATTTCATTGTCATGATGTTCCTGCACAATATCAAGTTAGGGCTGCTACTAGTGAGTTTACAGATTTCAGATCCATTTGGTGGCGTGAGCATCGCAGCAAACACCCTAATAACATTCCCACAACTTGGGAGCAATTAAAAACTGTCATATGCGATAACCGATTTGTTCCTTCCTATTATGCACTAGACTTGCTTAATAAAATGCAGCGTTTTCAGCAAGGAACCAAATCTGTAGAAGAGTATTATCAGGAGTTGCAAACCGCATGATTCGCTGTGGTTTAGTTGAGACTAATGA
Organism: Miscanthus lutarioriparius; assembly: GCA_904845875.1. NCBI lineage: Eukaryota > Viridiplantae > Streptophyta > Magnoliopsida > Poales > Poaceae > Miscanthus > Miscanthus lutarioriparius. The sequence goes on from CAJGYO010000139.1 coordinate 58,842, forward strand.
TGCTGCGATGGCACGATTTCGTGGTGGTTTGAACCGTGAAATTCAGGATATTCTTGATTATAAGCACTATGATGATATTACTACTTTGTTTGCATTTGCTTGCAAAGCTGAACGTGAAGTGCAGGGACGACGCAGCAAGGACCCATTCTAACTCTTTTGCAGGTCGCACTACTTTGACCCCTTCAGCCCCTATGGCGCCTCCCCACATATAGCAGTATGTCACGTGACAAGGCAGCAGCTCCACCTCCAGCGCCCTTTCAGCTAATAAGAGCGCCTCCTCTTCCACTAGCCGCACAAAGGACATTCAATGCCATCGCTGTAAAGGTTATGGGCATGTGATACGGACTGCCCCAACAAGCGACGCTGATTATACGTGACGATGGTGAGTATTCTTCCGCTTAGTGATTCCGATGAAACTATATATGCTATGCTTGCTGCTGACGCTTCAGGACATGCGGAAGAACACGTGGCTGCCATCGACGCCGACAAGTATGAGAGTCTTGTTGTGCAGCGAGTCCTCAAGACACAGGTTGCACAGCCTGAGCAGAACCAGCGCCACACTTTGTTCCACACCAAAGGCGCAGCAAGAACGATCCATTCGTGATCATCATTGACGGCGGAAGTTGCAACAATTTGGCAAGTTCGGATCTGGTGGAGAAGTTGTCTCTCCAAACGCCGCCCACATCCACATCCCTACCACATTCAATGGCTCAACCAGGGTGGCAAACTCAAGGTAACACGCCGGCACGTGTTCACTTCTCCATGGGATCTTATTCTGATTATACCGATTATGTATGTTGTTCCTATGGAGGCATGTTCGTTGTTGCTTGGTAGGCCCTGGCAATATGATACTGATTGTTTACATCATGGTCGCACAAATCATTATTCACTACTGTTTAAGGGCAAGAAAATTATTCTTCATCCAATGACCCCCGAACAGATTGTGAAAGATGACACCGTTTTCGGACTACTAAAGCATTAAAACAATGCCAACAACAACCAGCCCCGCCTAAAGAGATTAAGCTTACATGCTCCTGTTTTACTTGCTACACGCATGATTTTGATGAACTACATGTTGCTAATATGCCTTGCTATGCGCTTGTATGTTCTCATGTGCTGATTTCACTCGATGATGCACCATCTTTGATATACCCCTGCTGTTACTAAGCTTTTGCAGGACTTTGCCGAGGTGTTTCCGAAGGACTTACCGCCAGGTCTTCCTCCCATTCGTGGCATTGAGCACCAGATCGACCTCATCCCGGCGCCCAGCTTCCCAACCGCGTCCCTGCACTGCACTAATCCCGATGAGACAAAGGAGATTCAGCGCCAAGTCCAAGCGCTTACTTGATAAGGGCTACATTCGTGAGTCTCTTAGCCCTTGCTCTGCTCCTGTACTACTTGTCCCAAAGAAAGATGGTACCTGGCGATGTGTGTAGATTGTCGAGTTTATTAACAATATCACAATTGTTATCGTTATCCCATACCTCGCCTTGATGATATGCTTGACGAGCTTAGCGGTGCTGTTATATTCTCCAAGGTAGATTTATGAAGCGGTACCATCAGATTCGAATGAAACTTGGGGATGAATGGAAACGGCTTTTAAAACAAAATTTGGCTTATATGAATGGTTAGTTATGCCGCTTGATTGACTAATGCTCCCAGCACATTTATGCGCTTTAATGAATGAAGTTTTGGCGGCCTTTCATAGGATTGTTTGTGGTTGTTTATTTTGATGATATTCTAATTTACAGCAAGTCTATGAAAGAGCATTTGGAACATTTGCATGCTATTTTTGATGCTTTATGCGGCGCCCGCTTGTTTGGTAACTTAGACAAGTGCGACTTCTGCACACAACGTGTTTCGCTTTCTTGGCTATGTTGTTATTCGCAGGGCATTGAAGTGGACAGCAGCAAGATTGATGCCATCCAGAGCTGGCCCATGCCGACAACGGTTACGCAGATTCGAGTTTTCTTGGCTTGCAGGTTTCTACCGACGGTTCGTGGCGTGACTTCAGCTCCATTGTCGCCTGCTGCATGAGCTCACCAAGAAGGGCTGCCTTTTCTCCTGGGTGCGTACAGTGATGATGCATTCACCATTCTAAAAGATAAGTTGACACATGCCCCTTACTACAGCTACCTGATTTCAATAAGATGTTTGAACTTGAATGCGATGCTAGTGGTATTGGCTTAGGCGGTGTTTTGCTGCAAGAGGGCAAGCCAGTTGCTTACTTTAGCTAAAAATTGCGGTGCTAGTCTGAATTATTCAACTTATGATAAGGAGCTTTTTCGCTTTGGTTCGCATTAACTTCAAACATGGCAGCACTATCTTTGGCCTCGCGAAGTTTATAATTCATTCTGATCATGAGGCATTAAAACATATCCGTAGCCAAACTAATCTGAACCGCCGGCATGCTAAGTGGGTCTAATTCATAGAGTCTTTTCCTTACATTATCAAACACAAGAACGGGAAAGACAACATTATTGCTGATGCTTTGTCGCCAGAGATACACCATGTTGTCCCAGTTAGACTTTAAAATTTTTGGTTTACAAACTGTGAAAGAACAATACCGATGATCCTGGCTTTAAGGACATCATGCTGCATTGCAAGGATGGTAAACCATGGGGTAAATTCCATGTAACCAATGGGTTTTGTTCCGCCGCTAACAAGCTATGTATTCCCGCAAGCTCGGTTCGCCTTTTTTGCTGCTGCAGGAAGCTTATGGTGGCGGCCTCATGGGACACTTTATGCTTATAAGACATTGTGAGATTTTGGTCAAGAGACTTTTTTGGCCCCAGATGCGCCATGACGTGAGCTGCTTTTGTTGCACGCTGCACCACGTGCATGTAAAGCTAAGTCACACCTGAACAACCACGGTTTGTATATGCCATTACCTATCCCTACTTCTCCTTGGCTAGATATTTCTATGGATTTTGTTTTGGGGTTACCTCGAACTAAGAAGGAGGGATAGTATCTTTGTGGTTGTTGATCGATTCTCTAAAATGGCTCACTTCATACCATGTCATAAAACTGATGATGCTAGCAGCGCTGTTGAGTTGTTCTTTCGCCAGATTATTCGCTTACATGGTGTTCCAAATACAATAGTCTCCGATCGCGATGCTAAGTTCCTAAGTCATTTTTGGAGATCTCTTTGAATAAACTAGGAACTAAATTGCTTTTCAGCACCACTTGTCACCCACAAACAGATGGGCAAACTGAGGTTGTGAACAGAACCTTATCTACCATGCTTAGGGCTGTGTTAGACAAGAATCTGAAACTTTGGGAGGATTGTTTGCCCCATGTCGAGTTTGCTTACAATCGTATTTCACACATTCCACCACTAAAATGTGCCCTTTTCAGGTTGTCTATGGTTACATTCCACGGGCGCCAATTGACTTGCTGTCCTTTTGACCCTTTGGACGCCCCACATGTCGATGCTGTTGCACGTGTTAAACAAATGTTGACATCCATGAGCAAACACAGCAGAACATTGCGCACACTAATGCTAAAAAATCAGGCTGTTGGTAGTAAAGGACGAAACTTGTTACTTTTGAACCTGGTGACTTGGTTTGGTTGCATTTGGCGCAAGGATCGCTTTCCTAGTTTGGCGAGGTCTAAGCTGATGCCCCGTGCTGCTGGTCCCTTCAAGGTGTTAAAGAAAATCAATGATAATGCTTATATACTTGACCTGCCTGCAGACTATGGTGTTTCCTCTAGTTTTAATGTTGCAGATTTGAAACCATATGCGGGCGAGGTTGAGGAGCTACCGTCGAGGACGACTTCGATTCAAGAAGGGGAGGATGATGAGGACATCAACCCCGACACGGGAATGGCTACTCCAACTGAACCAGCACAGCGCCACCAGGACCAATCACCGAGCTCGTGCACGGAATTAAACTTCGTGATGATTTTGAAGAATGAAGGACCAGAAGTTTCCTAAGTGCATGCGCCCATCTATGCTCATGATGAACCTGCCCAGAATAATGTCTAGGTGCTGCGCCACCTATGTGATTTTAGTTTTGTCAAGAAATAACCAGGAAGGTGCTGCGCCATCTAAATCAGGAAAGGGGAATCAAGGAGATGGTGTGTGGCTGTTTGGGCGCCTATTCCTTGCCTTATGGGCAGGCTGGGCGTCCTCCTTCCTTCCTCTTCCCCTATTTAGCTGGGGCTGCGCCTCTTTGGCTTGGGTTTTGTTTTGCTTGTTAGCTATTGCTACTCAAGCTTCGCCTTCGTAATTCAGTAACCCCACCTTCGAGTAATATTCAGGGTTGCTCGCCTCAGATTCTTGTTTGTTCTTCGATTGCCAGCAGGAATTGATCTTCGTGATCAGGTTGATCTAGCACCAGCAAGGTCAATAACCATCGGGAGTTGGTTCAGCGATTGCTAAGGCGCCACGGACTTGTTCGTCAGAAGTCGGATCGCGAGGGTCTACACCCACCAAATCGTAGTTATCCTCCACTCACCGGGCGATCGGGCACTCCAACTCTATCAATTGTTTTGGACCCACTCGATGGTAGCACTAGGTGACGAGGCTCAAGTGGAAGCTCATTTCGTCCTTTCAACATAGTGCCAATCTTGACGCCAGATAGGTGCACGGTTTATGCCGAGTGTACCATAGGCACGTAAATTGTTTTGGACGCACCCAAAGGAACTCCTAGGTGATGTGGGTCATGTGGAATTTCACTGCTCTCCTTGGAGATAGTGTTAGTGTCGGTGCAGTGATAGGTGCACGGTTTGCGCCAAACGTATTCATCGGCTTAGAAATCGCTTTGGGACGCACCCGATTATACTCATAGGTGACGAGGCTCAAGTGAAAGCCCTTTTCGTCCATTTGCGTATAGTGATAATCTGGACGCACCCGATGGAACTCCTAGGTGACGGGTCATGTGGAATCTCACTTCTTTCCGCTTGGTGATAGTGTTAGTGTCGGTGCAAGATAATTGCATGGTTTGCGCTGGACATACCATAGGCTCGTAAATCATTTTGGACGATTCGATGGTACCACTAGGTGATGAGGCTCAAGTGGAAGCTCGCTTCAACCTTTCGGACATAGTGCTAATATTGAAGCAAGATAGGTGCTCGGGCTTATGGCGCCGAACGCACTCATAGGCTCAGAAATTGTTTTGGACGCACTCGATGGGACTCCTAGGTGATGTGGGTCATGGGATCTCACTTTTATCTTTGGAGACAGTTTTAGTGTCGGTCCAAGATAGGTCCACGGTTTGCGCCCAAACGTATTCATCGGCTCGTAAATCATTTTGGACGGACCTGATGGTACCCTAGGTGATGAGACTTAAGTGAATGCTCGCTTCGGGTCCGCTTTGGAGAAAGTGCTAATCTTGACACAAGATAGGTGCACGGTTTGCGCCGAATGTATCATAGGCTCTGACATCGCTTTTGGATGCAATCGATGGAACTCCTAGGTGACTTGGGTCATGTGGAATCTCACTTCTTTCCATTTGGAGACAAGTGTTAGTGTCGGTGCAAGAAAGGTGCACGGTTTATGCGCCAAACGCATTCATCGGCTCGTAAATCGCTTTTGGACGCACCCGATGGTACTCCTAGGTGACGAGGCTCAAGTGAAAGCTTGTTTTGGACCGCTTTGGAGAAAGTGCTAATCTTGACACAAGATAGGTGCACGGTTTATGCCGAATGTACCATAGGCTCGAACATCATTTTGATGCACCCAATGGAACTCCTAGGTGACGGGTCTTGTGGAATCTCTTCATTCCTTTTGGAGCCAAAGCAGTTAGTGTCGGAGCAAGATAGGTGCATGGTTTGCGCTGGACATGCAATAGGCTCATACATTGTTTTGGACCCACTGATGGTAGCACTAGGTGACGAGGCTCAAGTGGAAGCTCATTTCGTCCTTTCAACATAGTGCCAATCTTGACGCCAGATAGGGTGCACGGTTTGCTTTCGAGTGTACCATAGACACGTAAATTGTTTTGGACGCACCCAAAGGAACTCCTAGGTGATGTGGGTCATGTGGAATCTCACTGCTCTCCTTGGAGATAGTGTTAGTGTCAAAAGGTGATAGGTGCACGGTTTGCGCTTAAACGCATTCATCGGGCTTAGAAATCGCTTTGGGACGCACCCGATTATACTCATAGGTGACGAGGCTCAAGTGAAAGCCCTTTTCGTCCATTTGCAGACATCGATAATCTTGACGCACCCGATGGAACTCCTAGGTGACGTGGGTCATGTGGAATCTCACTTCTTTCCATTTGGTGACAAGCAGTTAGTGTCGGTGCAAGATAGGTGCATGGTTTGCGCTGGACATACCATTGGCTCGTAAATCGCTTTGGATGCTTTCGATGGTACCACTAGGTGATGAGGCTCAAGTGGAAGCTCGCTTTCAACCTTTCGGACATAGTGCTAATATTGAAGCAAGATAGGTGCACGGTTTGCGCCGAACGCACTATAGGCTCGAAATTGTTTTGGACGCACCGATGGGTCTCCAAGGTGACGGGTCATGGGATCTCACTTCTTTCTCTTTGGAGACAAGTGTTAGTGTCGGTGCAAGATAGGTCCACGGTTTGCGCCTAAACGCATTCATCGGGCTCGTAAATCGGTTTGGACGCTACTGTTGGTACCCTAGGTGACGTAGACTCAAGTGAAAGCTCATTTTGGTCCGCTTTGGAGAAAGTGCTAATCTTGACACAAGATAGGTGCACGGTTTGCGCCGAATGTATCATAGGCTCTGGACATCGCTTTTGGATGCACCCGATGGAACTCCTAGGTGACTTGGGTCATGTGGAATCTCACTTCTTTCCATTTGGTGACCGTGTTAGTGTTGGTGCAAGAAAGGTGCACGGTTTGCGCCAAACGTACTCATCGGCTCAGAAATCATTTTGGACGCACTGATGGTACCTAGGTGACGAGGCTCAAGTGAAAGCTTGTTTTAGACCGCTTGGAGAAAGTGCTAATCTTGACACAAGATAGGTGCACGGTTTGCATCGAATGTACCATAGGCTCGAACATCGCTTTTGGATGCACCCGATGGAACTCCTAGGTGACGGGTCTTGTGGAATCTTTTCTTTCCTTTTGGAGACAAAGTGTTAGTGTCGTTGCAAGATAGGTGCATGGTTTGGCGCTTAGACATGCAATAGGCTCGTAAATTGTTTTGGACCCACTGATGTAGCACTAGGTGATGAGGCTCAAGTGGAAGCTCGTTTTGGTCCTTTAGAACATAGTGCCAATCTTGACGCCAGATAGGTGCACGGTTTGCGCCGAGTGTACCATTGGCTCGTAAATTGTTTTGGACGCAGCCAAAGGAACTCCTAGGTGATGTGGGTCATGTGGAATCTCACTTTTTCTTTTGGAGATAGTGCCGTGTCGGTGCAGATAGGAGCACGTTTGCGCCAAACGCATTCATTGGCATAGAAATCGCTTTGGGACGCACCGATGGTACTCCCCAGTGACGAGGCTCAAGTGAGAGCTCTTTTCGATCGACGGAGATAGTGATAATCTTGATGCAAGATTGGTGCACGCTTATGCCGAATGTACCATAGGCTCAGAAATCATTTTGGACGCACCCGATGGAACTCCTAGGTGACGTGGGTCATGTGGATTCTCACTTTTGCGCTTGGAGACAAGTGTTAGTGTCGGTGCAAGATAGGTGCATGGTTTGGCGCTGGACGCATTCATAGGCTTAGAAATCGATTTGGACGCATTCGATGGTACCACTAGGTGATGAGGCTCAAGTGGAAGCTCATTTCCATCCTTTTCGACATAGTGCTAATCTTGAAGCAAGATAGGTGCACGGGTTTGCGCTTTAACATACCATAGGCTCGGAAATTGTTTTGGACGCACCTGATGGGACTCCTATGTGACGTGGGTCGTGGGATCTCACTTCTTTATCTTTGGAGACAGTTTTAGTGTCGGTGCAAGATAGATCCACGGTTTGCGCCAAACGCATTCATCGCTCAGAAATCATTTTGGACGGACCTGATGGCACTCCTAGGTGATTTAGACTCAAGTGAAAGCTCGCTTCGGGTCCGCTTGGAGAAAGTGCTAATCTTGACACAAGATAGGTGCACGGTTTGCGCCGAATGTATCATAGGCTCGACATCGCTTTTGGATGCACCCGATGGAACTCCTAGGTGACTTGGGTCATGTGGAATCTCACTTCTTTCCATTTGGAGACAGTGTTAGTGTCGGTGCAAGAAAGGTGCATGGTTTGCGCTAAACGCACCATCGGCTCAGAATCATTTTGGACGCATCCGATGGTACTCCTAGGTGACGAGGCTCAAGTGAAAGCTTGTTTTAGACCGCTTTGGAGAAAGTGCTAATCTTGACACAAGATAGGTGCACTGGTTTGCATCGAATGTACCATAGGCTCGAACATCGCTTTTGGATGCACCTGATGGAACTCCTAGGTGACGGGTCTTGTGGAATCTCTTTTCTTTCCTTTTGGAGACAGTGTTAGTGTCGCTGCAAGATAGGTGCATGGTTTGGCGCTTAGACATGCAATAGGCTCAGAAATTGTTTTGGACCCACTCGATGTAGCACTAGGTGATGAGGCTCAAGTGGAAGCTCGCTTTTGGTCCTTTAGAACATAGTGCCAATCTTGACGCCAGATAGGTGCACGGTTTGCCGAGTGTACCATTGGCTCAGAAATTGTTTTGGACGCAGCCAAAGGAACTCCTAGGTGATGTGGGTCATGTGGAATCTCACTTTTCTTTTTGGAGATAGTGTCTGTGTCGGTGCAGATAGAGCACGCTTTGCGCCAAACGCATTCATTGGCATAGAAATCGCTTTGGGACGCACCGATGGTACTCCTAGGTGACGAGGCTCAAGTGAGAGCTCTTTTCGATCGATTTGGTAGATAGTGATAATCTTGATGCAAGATTGGTGCACAGTTTGGCGCCGAATGTACCATAGGCTCAGAATCATTTTGGACGCACCGATGGAACTCCTAGGTGACGTGGGTCATGTGGATTCTCACTCTTTGGCGCTTGGAGACAGTGTTAGTGTCGGTGCAAGATAGGTGCATGGTTTGCGCCGGACGCACCATAGGCTCGTAAATCGATTTGGACGCATTCGATGGTACCACTAGGTGATGAGGCTCAAGTGGAAGCTCATTTCCATCCTTTTCGACATAGTGCTAATCTTGAAGCAAGATAGGTGCACGGTTTGGCGCCGAACATACCATAGGCTCGAAATTGTTTTGGACGCACTGATGGGACTCCTATGTGACGGGTCGGTGGGATCTCACTTCTTTATCTTTGGAGACAGTTTTAGTGTCGGTGCAAGATAGATCCAATGTTTGCGCCCAAACGCATTCATCGGCTCGTAAATCATTTTGGACGGACCTGATGGTACTCCTAGGTGATTTAGACTCAAGTGAAAGCTCGCTTCGTCCGCTTTGGAGAAAGTGCTAATCTTGACACAAGATAGGTGCACGGTTTATGCGCCGAATGTATCATAGGCTCGGACATCGCTTTTGGATGCACCTGATGGAACTCCTAGGTGACTTGGGTCATGTGGAATCTCACTTCTTTCCATTTGGAGACAAGTTAGTGTCGGTGCAAGAAAGGTGCATGGTTTGCGCCTAAACGCACCATCGGCTCAGAAATCATTTTGGACGCACCGATGGTACCCTAGGTGACGAGGCTCAAGTGAAAGCTTGTTTTAGACCGCTTTGGAGAAAGTGCTAATCTTGACACAAGATAGGTGCACGGTTTGCATCGAATGTACCATAGGCTCGAACATCGCTTTTGGATGCACCCGATGGAACTCCTAGGTGACGGGTCTTGTGGAATCTCTTTTTTCCTTTTGGAGACAAAGTGTTAGTGTCGCTGCAAGATAGGTGCATGGTTTGCGCTAGACATGCAATAGGCTCAGAAATTGTTTTGGACCCACTGATGTAGCACTAGGTGATGAGGCTCAAGTGGAAGCTCGCTTTTGGTCCTTTCAACATAGTGCCAATCTTGACGCCAGATAGGTGCACGGTTTGGCGCCGAAGTGTACCATTGGCTCAGAAATTGTTTTGGACGCAGCCAAAGGAACTCCTAGGTGATGTGGGTCATGTGGAATCTCACTTCTTTCTTTTTGGAGATAGTGCTGTGTCGGTGCAGGATAGGAGCATGCTTTTGCGCCAAACGCATTCATCGGGCATAGAAATCGCTTTGGGGACGCATTCCGATGGTACTCCTAGGTGACGAGGCTCAAGTGAGAGCTCTTTTCGATCGACGGCAGATAGTGATAATCTTGATGCAAGAGTAGTGCACAGTTTTATGCCGAATGTACCATAGGCTCAGAAATCATTTTGGACGCACCGATGGAACTCCTAGGTGACGGGTCATGTGGAATCTCACTTCTTTGGCGCTTTGGAGACAGTGTTAGTGTCGGTGCAAGATAGGTGCATGGTTTGCGCTGGACGCATCATAGGCTCGTAAATCGATTTGGACGCATTCGATGGTACCACTAGGTGATGAGGCTCAAGTGGAAGCTCATTTCCATCCTTTCGACATAGTGCTAATCTTGAAGCAAGATAGGTGCACGGTTTATGCCGAACATACCATAGGCTCGGAAATTGTTTTGGACGACCTGATGGGACTCCTATGTGACGTGGGTCGTGGGATCTCACTTCTTTATCTTTGGAGACAGTTTTAGTGTCGGTGCAAGATAGATCCACTGGCTCATGCGCCAAACGTATTCATCGGCTCAGAAATCATTTTGGACGGACCTGATGGTACTCCTAGGTGATGAGACTCAAGTGAAAGCTCGCTTTCGTCCGCTTTGGAGAAAGTGCTAATCTTGACACAAGATAGGTGCACGGTTTATGCCGAATGTATCATAGGCTCTGGACATCGCTTTTGATGCACCTGATGGAACTCCTAGGTGACTTGGGTCATGTAGAATCTCACTTCTTTCCATTTGGAGAAAGTGTTAGTGTCGGTGCAAGAAAGGTGCACGGTTTGCACCAAACGCATTCATCGGCTCGAAATCATTTTGGACGCAATCCGATGGTACTCCTAGGTGACGAGGCTCAAGTGAAAGCTTGTTTTAGACCGCTTGGAGAAAGTGCTAATCTTGACACAAGATAGGTGCACGGTTTGCATCGAATGTACCATAGGCTCGAACATCGCTTTTGGATGCACCGATGGAACTCCTAGGTGACGGGTCTTGTGGAATCTCTTTTCTTTCCTTTTGGAGACAAAGTGTTAGTGTCGCTGGTGCAAGATAGGTGCATGGTTTGGCGCTTAGACATGCAATAGGCTCAGAAATTGTTTTGGACCCACTCGATGTAGCACTAGGTGATGAGGCTCAAGTGGAAGCTCGCTTTGGTCCTTTTCAACATAGTGCCAATCTTGACGCCAGATAGGTGCACGGTTTATGCCGAGTGTACCATTGGCTCAGAAATTGTTTTGGACGCAGCCAAAGGAACTCCTAGGTGATGTGGGTCATGTGGAATCTCACTTTTTCTTTTTGAGATAGTGCCGTGTCGGTGCAGTGATAGGAGCACAGCTTTGCGCCAAACGCATTTCATCGGCATAGAAATCGCTTTTGGGACGCACCCGATGGTACTCCTAGGTGACGAGGCTCAAGTGAGAGCTCTTTTCGATCGATTTGCAGATAGTGATAATCTTGATGCAAGAGTAGTGTACAGCTTTGCGCCGAATGTACCATAGGCTCGAAATCATTTTGGACGCACCGATGGAACTCCTAGGTGACGGGTCATGTGGAATCTCACTTCTTTGCGCTTGGAGACAAGTGTTAGTGTCGGTGCAAGATAGGTGCATGGTTTGCGCCGGACGCACTATAGGCTCGTAAATCGATTTGGACGATTCGATGGTACCACTAGGTGATGAGGCTCAAGTGGAAGCTCATTTCCATCCTTTCGACATAGTGCTAATCTTGAAGCAAGATAGGTGCACGGGTTTGGCGCCGAACATACCATAGGCTCGAAATTGTTTTGGACGCACTGATGGGACTCCTATGTGGCGGGTGTGTGGGATCTCACTTTATCTTTGGAGACAGCTTTTAGTGTCGGTGCAAGATAGATCCACGGTTTGCCTAAACGCACCATCGGCTCGTAAATCATTTTGACGGACCTCGATGGTACTCCTAGGTGATGAGACTCAAGTGAAAGCTCGCTTCGGGTCCGCTTGGAGAAAGTGCTAATCTTGACACAAGATAGGTGCACGGTTTGCGCCGAATGTATCATAGGCTCTGACATCGCTTTTGATGCACCGATGGAACTCCTAGGTGACTTGGGTCATGTAGAATCTCACTTCTTTCCATTTGGAGACAAAGTGTTAGTGTCGGTGCAAGAAAGGTGCACGGTTTGCGCCAAACGCATTCATCGGCTCAGTAAATCATTTTGGACGCATTCGATGGTACTCCTAGGTGACGAGGCTCAAGTGAAAGCTTGTTTTAGACCGCTTTGAGAAAGTGCTAATCTTCACACAAGATAGGTGCACGGTTTGCATCGAATGTACCATAGGCTCGAACAACATTTTGATGCACCGATGGAACTCCTAGGTGACGTGGGCCTTGTGGAATCTCTTTTCTTTCCTTTTGGAGACAGTGTTAGTGTCGCTGCAAGATAGGTGCATGGTTTGGCGCTTAGACATGCAATAGGCTCGTAAATTGTTTTGGACCCACTGATGGTAGCACTAGGTGACGAGGCTCAAGTGGAAGCTCATTTCGTCCTTTCAACATAGTGCCAATCTTGACGCCAGATAGGTGCACGGTTTGCTTCGAGTGTACCATAGGCAGGCACGTAAATTGTTTTGGACGCACCCAAAGGAACTCCTAGGTGATGTGGGTCATGTGGAATCTCACTGTTCTCCTTGGAGATAGTGTTAGTGTCGGTGCAGGATAGGTGCACGGTTTGGCGCTTAAACGCATTCATCGGCTTAGAAATCGCTTGGGGACGCACCCGATTATACTCATAGGTGACGAGGCTCAAGTGAAAGCCCTTTCGGTCCATTTGCAGACATCGATAATCTTGACGCATTCGATGGAACTCCTAGGTGACGTGGTCATGTGGAATCTCACTTTTTCTTTTGGAGACAAGAGTTGTTTGTGTCGGTGCAAGATAGGTCCACGGGCTTGCGCCAAACGCATCATCGCTCGTAAATCATTTTGGACGGACTCGATGGTACTCCTAGGTGATGAGACTCAAGTGAAAGCTCGCTTCGTCCGCTTGGAGAAAAAGTGTTAATCTTGACACAAGATAGGTGCACGGGTTTGCGCCGAATGTATCATAGGCTCGACATCGCTTTTGGATGCACTGATGGAACTCCTAGGTGACTTGGGTCATGTAGAATCTCACTTCTTTCCATTTGGAGACAAAGTAGTTAGTGTCGGTGCAAGAAAGGTGCACGGTTTGCACCAAACGTATTCATCGGGCTCGTAAATCATTTTGGACGCACTCGATGGTACTCCTAGGTGACGAGGCTCAAGTGAAAGCTTGTTTTAGACCGTTTATAGTAGCATTTGACATAAGATAGGTGCACGGTTTGTATCGATGTACCATAGGCTCAACATCGCTTTTGATGTACTCGATGGAACTCCTAGGTGACGGGTCTTGTGGAATCTCTTTCTTCCTTTTGGAGACAGTGTTAGTGTCGCTGCAAGATATCTTTCACTTGAGCCTCGCCACCCAGTGGTACCATCGAACGCGCCCAAAATGATTTCGAGCCTATGGTGCGCCTAGTGCAAACCATGCACCTATTTTGCAACCGACGCTACCACCTGCCTCCAAAAAGAAAGAAGTGAGATTCCACATGACCCAAGTCACCTAGGAGTTCCATTGAGTTTGTCCAAAGCAATGTCGAGAGTTTATGGTACGCTCGACGCAGCATCAGGCACCTATCTTTGCGCCAAGATTAGCACTATGTCCGAAAGGATCGACACGAAGCTTCCACTTGAGCATCGCCACCTAGTCGCACTCATCGTGCATCCAAAAGGATTTCTCGAGCCTATGGTATGTCTAGCGAAAACCATGCACTTATCTTGCACCGACACTCAACACTGCTCTCCAAACGGAAAGAATTGAGATTCCACATGACCCACGCCACCTAGGGAGTTCCATCGGGTGCGCCCAAAATGATTTCCAACCCTATGGTACAATCGACGAAACCGCACACCCATGTTAAGGCCAAGATTAGCACCATCTCCAAACGGACCGAAACAAGCTTTCACTTGAGCCTCGCCACCTAGGAGTACCAAAGGGTGCGCCCAAAATGATTTCTGAGCCGATGGTACGCTTTGGCGCAAAACTGCACCTATCTTGCACCGACACTAACACTATCTCCAAAGAGAAAGAAGTGAGATTCCACATGACCCACGCCACCTAGGAGTTCCTTCGAAAAGGCCCAAAACAATTTCTCGAGCCTATGGTACACTCGACGCAGACTGCGGCACCTATCTTGCATCAAGATTAGCACTATGTTTGAAAGGACCAAACGAAGCTTCCACTTGAGCCTCGCCACCTAGTGGTACCATCGAGTGCATCCAAAACAATTTCTGAACCTGTTGCATGTCTAGCGCAAACCATGCACCTATCTTGCACCGACACTCAACACTGCTCTCCAAACAGAAGGAAGCAAGAATCCAAATGACCCACGCCACCTAGGAGTTCCATCAAAAGGCCAAAACGATTTCCGAGCCTATGGTACGTTTGACGCAAACCATGCACCTATCTTGCGTCAAGATTAGCACTAGGTTTGAAAGGACCGAAACGAAATTTCACTTGAGCCTTGTCACCTTAGAGTACCATTAGGTGTGTCCAAAATGATTTCTGAGCTGATGGTACATTTGGCACAAACTGCGGCACCTTTCTTGAACCGACACTAACACTATCTCCAAATGGAAAGAAGTGAGATTCCACATGACCCAAGTCACCTTGGAGTTCCATCAGGTGCATCCAACACGATGTCTCGAGCCTATGGTACATTCGACTCAAACCGCACATCTACCATGTGTCAAGATTAGCACATTCTCCAAATAGACCAAACGAAGCTTTCACTTGAGCCTCGCCACCTAGGAGTTCCATCGGGTGCGCCGAAAACGCATTTTCGAGCCTATGGTACGCTTCGACGAAACTGCACCAATCTTGCGCCAAGATTAGCACTATCTTTGAAAGGACCGAAATGAGCTTCCACTTGAGCCTCGCCACCTAGTGGTACATTAGGTGCATCCAAAACGACTTCGAGCCTATGGTACGCCTAGCGCAAAACCATGCACCATCTTTGCACCGACGCTAACGCTGTCTCCAAACGGAAAGAAGTGAGATTCCACATGACCCACGCCACATAGGAGTTCCATTGCGCGCCCAAAATGATTTCCAACTCTATGGTACGCTCGACACAAACCGCGCTCCCTATCTTGAGTCATGATTAGCTTTGTCTCCAAACGGACCAAACGAGCTTCCACTTGGGCCTCGCCACCTAGTGGTACCATCAAAAGTGCTCAAAACGATTTATGAGCCTATGGTACATCTAGCGTAAACAATGCACCTATCTTGCACCGACACTAACACTATCTCCAAAAGCAAAGAAGCTTAGATTGACACACGCCACCTAGGGAGTTCCATCGGTGCATCCAAAACGATGTTCGAGCCTATGGTACATTCAACGCAAAACCGTGCACCTATTTGTGTCAAGATTAGCACTTTCTCCAAACGGACCCAAACATGCTTTCACATGAGCCTCGCCACCTAGTGGTACCATCGAACGCGCCCAAAATGATTTTTGAGCCTATGGTGCGCCTAGTGCAAACCATGCACCTATCTTTGCACCGACGCTACCACTGCCTCCAAACAGAAAGAGGTGAGATTCCACATGACCCAAGTCACCTAGGAGTTCCATTGAGTTTGTCCAAAGCAATGTCGAGCTCTGTGGTACGCGCTCGACGCAGATCAGGCACCTATCTTTAAGGCCAAGATTAGCACTATGTCCGAAAGGATCGACACGAAGCTTCCACTTGAGCATCGTCACCTAGTGGTACCATCAGGTGCATCCAAAAGGATTTCAGAGCCTATGGTATGTCTAGCGCAAAACCATGCACTTATCTTGCACCGACACTAACACTGCTCCAAACGGAAAGAATTGAGATTCCACATGACCCACGCCACCTAGGAGTTCCATCGGAAAGGCCCAAAATGATTTCCAACCCTATGGTGCATTCGACGTAAATCGCACACCCATGTTAAGGCCAAGATTAGCACCATCTCCAAATGGATCAAACAAGCTTTCACTTGAGCCTCGCCACCTAGGGAGTACCAAAGGGTGTGTCCAAATGATTTTGAGCCGATGGTACGCTTACGCAAAACCATGCACCTATCTTGCAACCGACACTAACACTATCTCCAAAGAGAAAGAAATGAGATTCCACATGACCCACGCCACCTAGGGAGTTCCTTCGAAAAGGCCCAAAACAATTTCTGAGCCTATGGTACACTCGACGCAGACCGCGTGCACCTATCTTACGCCAAGATTAGCACTATGTTTGAAAGGACCGAAACGAAGCTTCCACTTGAGCCTCGCCACCAAGTGGTACCATCGAAAAGGCCCAAAACGATTTCTGAACCTGTTGCATGTCTAGCGCAAACCATGCACCTATCTTGCACCGACACTAACACTGCCTCCAAATGTAAGGTAGCAAGAATCCAAATGACCCACGCCACCTAGGGAGTTCCATCGGTGCAAAAGGCCAAAACGCATTTCCGAGCCTATGGTATGTTTGACGTTAAACCGTGCACCTATCTTTACGCCAAGATTAGCACTAGGTTTGAAAGGACCAAATGAGCTTTCACTTGAGCCTTGTCACCTTGGAGTACCATTAGGTGCGCCCAAAATGATTTCTAAGCTGATGGTACGCTTTGGCACAAACTGCGGCGCTTTGTTGAACCGACACTAACACTATCTCCAAATGGAAAGAAGTGAGATTCCACATGACCCAAGTCAGCTAGGAGTTCCATCGTGCATCCAACACGATGTTCTGTGTTTATGGTACATTCGACGCAAACCGTGACATCTACCATGTGTCAAGATTAGCACATTCTCGCAAATATACCAAACGAAGCCACTTGAGCCTCGTCACCTAGGGAGTTCCATCGGTGCGCCGAAAACGATTTCGAGCCTATGGTACGCTTTGACGCAAAACCGCACCTATCTTAAGTCAAGATTAGCACTATCTTTGAAACGGACCGAAATGAGCTTCCACTTGAGCCTCGCCACCTAGTGGTACATTAGGTGCGCCCAAAACGACTTCTCGAGCCTATCGTGACGCCCAGCGCAAAACCATGCACCATCTTGCACCGACGCTAACGCTGTCTCCAAACGGAAAGAAGTGAGATTCTCCATAACCCACGCCACATAGGAGTTCCATAAAGCGCCCAAAATGATTTCCAACTCTATGGTACGCTCGATGTAAACCGCGGCACCTATCTTAAGCGCCATGATTAGCTTTGTCTCCAAACGGACCAAACGAAGCCCACTTGGGCCTCGCCACCTAGTGGTACCATCGGGTGCGTTTCAAAACGATTTATGAGCCTATGGTACATCTAGCGTAAACAATGCACCTATCTTGCACCGACACTAACACTATCTCCAAAAGGAAAGAAGCGAGATTCCACAAGACCCACGCCACCTAGGAGTTCCATCGGTGCATCCAAAACGATGTTCGAGCCTATGGTACATTCGACGCAAACCTGCACCTATCTTGTGTCAAGATTAGCACTTTCTCCAAACGGACCAAACAAGCTTTCACTTGAGCCTCGCCACCTAGTGGTACCATCGAACGCGCCCAAAATGATTTTCGAGCCTATGGTGCGCCTAGTGCAAACCATGCACCTATCTTGCACCGACACTACCATCGTCTCCAAACAGAAAGAAGTGAGATTCCACATGACCCAAGTCACCTAGGAGTTCCATTGAGTTTGTCCAAAGCAATGTCGAGCCTGTGGTACGCTCGACGCAGCATCGCGGCACCTATCTTTAAGGCCAAGATTAGCACTATGTCTGAAAGGATCGACACGAAGCTTCCACTTGAGCATCGCCACCTAGTGGTACCATCAGTGCATCCAAAAGGATTTTCGAGCCTATGGTATGTCTAGCGCAAACCATGCACTTATCTTGCAATCGACACTAACACTGTCTCCAAACGGAAAGAATTGAGATTCCACATGACCCACGCCACCTAGGGAGTTCCATTCTAAAAGGCCCAAAATGATTTCCAACCCTATGGTACATTCGACGTAAAACCGCACACCCATGTTGTGTCAAGATTAGCACCATCTCCAAACGGACCGAAACAAGCTTTCACTTGAGCCTCGTCACCTAGGAGTACCAAAGGGTGCGCCCAAAATGATTTTCGAGCCGATGGTACGCTTACGCAAACTGCACCTATCTTGCACCGACACTAACACTATCTCCAAAGAGAAAGAAGTGAGATTCCACATGACCCACGCCACCTAGGAGTTCCTTCGAAAAGGCCCAAAACAATTTTCGAGCCTATGGTACACTCGACGCAGATCGTGCACCTATCTTGCGCCAAGATTAGCACTATGTTTGAAAGGACCAAACGAAGCTTCCACTTGAGCCTCGCCACCTAGTGGTACCATCGAAAGTGCATCCAAAACAATTTCTGAACCTGTTGTATGTCTAGCTTAAAACCATGCACCTATCTTGCACCGACACTAACACTGCCTCCAAACAGTAAGGAAGCAAGAATCCAAATGACCCACGCCACCTAGGAGTTCCATCGGGTGCCGAAAAACGATTTCCGAGCCTATGGTTCGTTTGACGAAAACCGCACCTATCTTGTGTCAAGATTAGCACTAGGTTTGAAAGGACCAAACGAAGCCACTTGAGCCTTGTCACCTTGGAGTACCATTAGGTGCGCCCAAAATGATTTCTGAGCTGATGGTACGCTTGGCGAAACTGCGCGCGCCTTTCTTGCACCGACACTAACACTATCTCCAAATGGAAAGAAGTGAGATTCCACATGACCCAAGTCACCTAGGAGTTCCATCAGGTGCATCCAACACGATGTTCCGACCATATGGTACATTCGACGCAAAACGCAGACATCTACCATGTGTCAAGATTAGCACATTCTCCAAATAGACCAAACGAAGCTTCCCTTGAGCCTCGCCACCTAGGAGTTCCATTGCGCGCCAAAATGATTTCCGACCCTATGGTACGCTCGACGCAAAACCTGCACCTATCTTAAGCGCCAAGATTAGCACTATCTTTGAAAGGACCGAAATGAGCTTCCACTTGAGCCTCGTCACCTAGTGGTTTATTAGGTGCGTCAAAAACGACTTATGAGCCTATGGTACGCCTAGCGCAAAACCATGCACCATTTTGCACCGACGCTAACGCCTGTCTCCAAACGGAAAGAAGTGAGATTCCACATGACCCACGCCACATAGGAGTTCCATCGGTGCGCCCAAAATGATTTCCAACTCTATGGTACGCTCAACACAAACCGCACCTATCTATCTAAGCGCCATGATTAGCTTTGTCTCCAAACGGACCGAAACGAAGCTTCCACTTGGGCCTCGCCACCTAGTGGTACCATCGGGCGCTTCAAAACGATTTATGAGCCTATGGTACATCTAGCGAAACAATGCACCTATTCCGCATCGACACTCAACACTATCTCCAAAAGGAAAGAAGCGAGATTCCACAAGACCCACATCACCTAGGAGTTCCATCGGTGCATCCAAAACGATGTTTGAGCCTATGGTACATTCAACGCAAAACTGTGCACCTATCTTGTGTCAAGATTAGCACTTTCTCCAAACGGACCGAAACAAGCTTTCACTTGAGCCTCGCCACCTAGTGGTACCATCGAACGCGCCCAAAATGATTTCTCGAGTTTATGGTGCGCCTAGTGCAAACCATGCACCTATCTTGCACCGACGCTACCACTGCCTCCAAACAGAAAGAAGTGAGATTCCACATGACCCAAGTCACCTAGGGAGTTCCATTGAGTTTGTCCAAAGCAATGTCGAGCTCGTGGTACGCTCGACGCAGCATCGCGGCACCTATCTTTGCGCCAAGATTAGCAATATGTCCTGAAAGGATCGACACGAAGCTTCCACTTGAGCATCGTCACCTAGTGGTACCATCTGTGTGCATCCAAAAGGATTTTTCGAGCCTATGGTATGTCTAGCACGAACCATGCACTTATCTTGCAACCGACACTAACACTGCCTCCAAACGGAAAGAATTGAGATTCCACATGACCCACGCCACCTAGGAGTTCCATCGCAAAAGGCCCAAAATGATTTCCAACCCTATGGTACAATCGACGAAACCGCACACCCATGTTGTGTCAAGATTAGCACCATCTCCAAACGGACCGAAACAAGCTTACACTTGAGCCTCGCCACCTAGGAGTACCAAAAAGGCCCAAAATGATTTTCTGAGCCGATGGTACATTTGGCGCAAAACTGTGCACCTATCTTGCACCGACACTCAACACTATCTCCAAAGAGAAAGAAGTGAGATTTCACATGACCCACGCCACCTAGGAGTTGCTTCGAAAAGGCCCAAAACAATTTCTCGAGCCTATGGTACACTCGACGCAGACGCGGCACCTATCTTTGCGCCAAGATTAGCACTATGTTTGAAAGGACCAAACGAAGCTTCCACTTGAGCCTCGCCACCTAGTGGTACCATTGAGTGCATCCAAAACAATTTCTGAACCTGTTGCATGTCTAGTTTAAACGATGCACCTATCTTTGCAATCGACACTCAACATCGCTCTCCAAACAGAAGGAAGCAAGAATCCAAATGACCCACGCCACCTAGGAGTTCCATCGGTGCGCCGAAAAACGATTTCCGAGCCTATGGTACGCTTGACGCGAAACTGCGCACCTATTCTAAGGCCAAGATTAGCACTAGGTTTGAAAGGACCAAACGAAGCTTTCACTTGAGCCTTGTCACCTTGGAGTACCATTAGGTGCATCCAAAATGATTTCTGAGCTGATGGTACATTTGGCTAAACCTTGCACCTTTCTTTGAACCGACACTAACACTATCATCAAATGGAAAGAAGTGAGATTCCACATGATGTGCACACGCCATGCAACGCGCGGTAGCAAGTTGTGTGGCCCGATCTTCTCAGAGGATTCGCGAACTTGATAACTTGTCGCTATGCGACCTGGTGAAGAGGCAGTGCACCGCGAGGCTGTCCACGCCGATTTAACCACCGAGACAATCACCTTCCACGCATCGATTTAAACAGCCCACGCAATCACGCGCCTATAGACGTGAAGGCACGAACTGGGCTGCATGTGCCCAGCACATGACCTAGATCACCTAGAGTTCCATCAAAAGGCCCAAAACGCATTTTCGAAGTCTATTGTACGCTTGACACAAACTGTGCACCTATCTTAAGGCCAAGATTAGCACTATATCCAAAAGGTCAAACGAGATTCCACTTGAACCTCATCACCTAGTGGTACCATCGAAAAGCGCCCAAAACAATTTATAAGTTTCATGGTACGTTTAGCGAAATCGCGCACCTATCTTGCTTCAAGATTAGCACTATATCCAAAAGGTCAAACGAAGCCACTTGAGTTTTGTCACCAGTGGTACCATCGAGTGAGTCCAAAACGCATTGATAAGTTTAAGATACGCCTAGCGCAAAACCATGCACCTATTTGCATCGACACCAACACTGCCTCCAAACGGAAAGAAGCGTAGATTCAACATGATTCCACGTCACCTAGGGCTTCCATCGGTTGCGCCCAAAAGATTTGTAAGTTTATGGTACATCTAGCGCGTAACCATGCACCTATCTTGCAATCGACACTCAACATCGCTTCAAACGGAATGAAGTGAGATTCACATGACCCACGCCACCTAGAGTTCCATCGGCAAAGGCCAAAAATGATTTTCGATCCAATGGTACGCTTGACGCAAACCGCACCTATCTTGTGTCAAGATTAGCACCATATCCGAAAGCGTCAAACGAAGCTTCCACTTGAGCCTCGCCAACTAGTGGTACCACTAGTGGTACCATCGATTGAAAAGTTTAAGATACGCCCATAACTTGCATTGACCAACATCTTTCCAAACGGAAAGAAGCTTAGATTCGCAAAGCCATGCACCTAGGGGTTCTTGCCCAAATGACAGTTTCACGGTACAGAAGAAAGAAACCATGCACCTATCTTGCATCGACACTAACAGATTCCAAATAATGTAGTGAGATTCCACACCTAGGGAGTTCGTCGATCAAAATGATTTGCAAACCGCACCTATCTTGTGTCAAGATTAGCACCATATCCTAAAGGTCAAACGAAGCTTCCACTTGAGCCTTTGTCACCTAGTGGTACCATCGATCAGTGGTACAAAACATTTAACACTGCTCAAATGGAATGAAGTGAGCAAACACATGACCCACGCTACCTAGGAGTTCCATCGGGTGCGCCGGAAAAATGATTTTGTCCGATCAATGGTACGCTTGACGCCCAAAACGCGCACCTATCTTTGTACGCAAGATTAGCACCATATCCCCAAGATCAAACACCAGCTTCCACTTGAGCTTCCACTTGTCCTCATCACCGAAAGTGGTACCATCGAAAAGCGCCCAAAACGATTTATAAGTTTATGGTATGCCAGCGAAAACCATGCACCTATCTTGCTTCAAGATTAGTTTATATCCCAAAGGCCGAAATTTTTCACATGATCTCATCACCTAGGAGTTCCATCGAAAGCGCGCCCAAAACGATTGATACAGCATGCAACGTTTGTATGCACCTATTCTTGCACCCATCATCAGCACACCAACATCGCGTTTCACGCCGAAACGAAGATTCAAATGACCTCACGGTCGATAGGGTTTCATCGATCGAAGCGCCCAAAACAATTTGTAAGTTTATGGTAGCGCAAGAAGAAGAAACTACACCATCTTGCACCGACACCAACATCGTGTCTCAAGAGAATGAAGTGAGATTCCACATGACCCACGCCACTGAGGGTTCCATCGATGCGCCCAAAATGATTTCTAAATCCAATGGTACATCCAGCGCAAAACCGCACCTATCTCTTGCAAGATTAGCACCATATCCTCCAAAGGTCGAATGAAGATTCCATTCATGATAATCGTCACCTAGTGGTACCATCGACGCATTCCAAAAAATGATTTATGAGCTCATGGTACGCCTAGCGCTTAAAACCATGCACCCATCTTGCAATGACACCAACATCGCTCCTCAAATGGAGAAGAAGCACATTCCACATAGTTCCACGACCTACAATGAGTTCCAGGATCCAAAATGATTTTTAAATTTGCGCCCATCTTTCCACAGTACCAGCAAATGAGGCCTTTCGCAGCTCATGCTCCAAACGGAACCATCGAGATTCAGCCCAAAACGATGAGTCATGCACCTCGATCGATGTGCATCGACATTAACATCGCCTCCAAACGGAAAGAAATGAGATTCCACACGGATATGGTGCTAATCTTGACACAAGATAGGTGCACGGTTTGGCGCCAAACGCTATCATTGATCAGAAATCATTTTGCATGGTTTGGCGCTTAGATGTACCATAGGCTTACAAATTGTTTTGGACGCACCCGATGGAACCCCTAGGTGACGTGGGTCATGTGGAATCTCGCTTCTTTCCGCTTGGAGACAAAGTGTTGGTGTCGGTGCAAGATAGGTGCATGGTTTGGCGCTTAGACGCATTTATAGGCTTATAAATCGCTTTTGGACGCACTCGATGGTACCACTAGGTGACGAGGATCAAGTGGAAGCTCATTTCGCCTTTTCGGATATAGTGCTAATCTTGAAGCAAGATAGGTGCACGGTTTGCGCTTAGACGCACCATAGGCTTATAAATTGTTTTGGACGCACTCGATGGTACCACCTAGGTGATGAGGTTCATGTGGAATCTCTCGCTTCGCCTTTGGATATGGTGCTAATCTTGACGCAAGATAGGTGCACGGTTTGCGTCAAACGTACCATAGGCTCGGAAATCATTTTGGACGCACCTGATGGAACTCCTAGGTGACGTGGGTCATGTGGAATCTCGCTTCTTTCCGTTTGGAGACAGTGTTGGTGTCGGTGCAAGATAGGTGCATGGTTTGGCGCTTAGACGCACCATAGGCTTATAAATCGCTTTTGGACGCAATGATGGTACCACTAGGTGACGAGGCTCAAGTGGAAGCTCTCGCTTTTTCGCCTTTCGGATATGGTGCTAATCTTGACACAAGATAGGTGCACGGTTTGCGCCAAACGCAAGATATTGGATCAGAAATCATTTTGGACGCACCGATGGAACTCCTAGGTGACGTGGGTCATGTGGAATCTCACTTCATTCCATTTGGAGACAAAGTGTTAGTGTCGGTGCAAGATAGGTGCATGGTTTGCGCTTAGATGTACCATAGGCTTACAAATCATTTTGGACGCACCCGATGGAACCCCTAGGTGACGTGGGGTCATGTGGAATCTCGCTTCTTTCCGCTTTGGAGACAAAGTGTTGTGTCGGTGCAAGATAGGTGCATGGTTTGGCGCTTAGACGTACCATAGGCTTATAAATCATTTTGGACGACTCGATGGTACCACTAGGTGACGAGGCTCAAGTGGAAGCTCGTTTCGCCTTTCGGATATGGTGCTAATCTTGACACAAGATAGGTGCACGGTTTGGCGCCAAACGCACTCATTGGATCAGAAATCATTTTGGACGCACCGATGGAACTCCTAGGTGACGTGGGTCATGTGGAATCTCACTTCATTCCGCTTTGGAGAAAGTGTTAGTGTCGGTGCAAGATAGGTGCATGGTTTGCGCTTAGATGTACCATAGGCTTACAAATCATTTTGGACGCACCCGATGGAACCCCTAGGTGACGTGGGTCATGTGGAATCTCGCTTCTTTCCGCGCTTGGAGACAGTGTTGGTGTCGGTGCAAGATAGGTGCATGGTTTGCGCTTAGACGCACTACCATAGGCTTATAAATCATTTTGGACGCAATGATGGTACCACTAGGTGACGAGGCTCAAGTGGAAGCTCGCTTTCGCCTTTCGGATATGGTGCTAATCTTGACGCAAGATAGGTGCACGGTTTGGCGCCAAACGCACTCATAGGCTCAGAAATCATTTTGGACGCACCGATGGAACCCTAGGTGACGTGGGTCATGTGGAATCTCACTTCATTCCGCTTTGGAGACAAGTGTTAGTGTCGGTGCAAGATAGGTGCATGGTTTGCGCTTAGATGTACCATAGGCTTACAAATCATTTTGGACGCACCCGATGGAACCCCTAGGTGACGTGGGTCATGTGGAATCTCGCTTCTTTCCGCTTTGGAGACAAAGTGTTGGTGTCGGTGCAAGATAGGTGCATGGTTTGGCGCTTAGACGCACCATAGGCTTATAAATCATTTTGGACGCAATGATGGTACCACTAGGTGACGAGGCTCAAGTGGAAGCTCGTTTCGCCTTTCGGGATATGGTGCTAATCTTGACACAAGATAGGTGCACGGTTTGCGCCAAACGCACTCATAGGCTCAGAAATCATTTTGGACGCACCTCGGATGGAACCCTAGGTGACGTGGGTCATGTGGAATCTCACTTCATTCCGCTTTTGGAGACAAGTGTTAGTGTCGGTGCAAGATAGGTGCATGGTTTGCGCTTAGATGTACCATAGGCTTACAAATCATTTTGGACGCACCCGATGGAACCCCTAGGTGACGTGGGTCATGTGGAATCTCGCTTCTTTCCGCTTGGAGACAAGTGTTGGTGTCGGTGCAAGATAGGTGCATGGTTTGGCGCTTAGACGCACCATAGGCTTATAAATCATTTTGGACGCAATGATGGTACCACTAGGTGACGAGGCTCAAGTGGAAGCTCGCTTTTTCGCCTTTCGGATATGGTGCTAATCTTGACACAAGATAGGTGCACGGTTTGCGCCAAACGCACTCATTGGATCAGAAATCATTTTGGACGCACCCCGATGGAACTCCTAGGTGACGTGGGTCATGTGGAATCTCACTTCATTCCGCTTTGGAGAGAGTGTTAGTGTCGGTGCAAGATAGGTGCATGGTTTGGCGCTTAGATGTACCATAGGCTTACAAATCATTTTGGACGCACCCGATGGAACCCCTAGGTGACGTGGGTCATGTGGAATCTCGCTTCTTTCCGCTTGGAGACAAAGTGTTGGTGTCGGTGCAAGATAGGTGCATGGTTGGCGCTTAGACGCACCATAGGCTTATAAATCATTTTGGACGCAATGATGGTACCACTAGGTGACGAGGCTCAAGTGGAAGCTCTTTCGCTTTTCGGATATGGTGCTAATCTTGACACAAGATAGGTGCACGGTTTGCGCAAACGTACATTAGGATCAGAAATCATTTTGGACGCACCGATGGAACCCTAGGTGACGTGGGTCATGTGGAATCTCACTTCATTCCGCTTTGGAGACAAGTGTTAGTGTCGGTGCAAGATAGGTGCATGGTTTGCGCTTAGATGTACCATAGGCTTATAAATCATTTTGGACGCACACCGATGGAACCCCTAGGTGACGTGGGGTCATGTGGAATCTCGCTTCTTTCCGCTTTGGAGAGACATGGTGTTGGTGTCGGTGCAAGATAGGTGCATGGTTTGGCGCTTAGACGCACCATAGGCTTATAAATCATTTTGGACGCAATGATGGTACCACTAGGTGACGAGGCTCAAGTGGAAGCTCGCTTCGCCTTTCGGATATGGTGCTAATCTTGACACAAGATAGGTGCACGGTTTGCGCCAAACGCACCATAGGCTTATAAATCATTTTGGACGCACCGATGGAACCCTAGGTGACGTGGGTCATGTGGAATCTCACTTCATTCCGCTTTGGAGACAAAGTGTTAGTGTCGGTGCAAGATAGGTGCATGGTTTTGCGCTTAGATGTACCATAGGCTTACAAATCATTTTGGACGCACCGATGGAACCCCTAGGTGACGTGGGTCATGGAATCTCGCTTCTTTCCGCTTTGGAGATATGGGGTCATGTGGAATCTCGCTTTTTCCGCTTGGAGACTGTGGAAGTGTTGTTGTCGGTGCAAGATAGGTGCATGGTTTTTGCGCTTAGACGCACCATAGGCTTATAAATCGCATTTTGGACGCACTCGATGGTACCACTAGGTGACGAGGCTCAAGTGGATCTCTCGCTTTCGCCTTTTCGGATATGGTGCTAATCTGTGCAAGATAGGTGCACGGTTTGCGCTAAACGTACCATAGGCTCATAAATCATTTTGGACGCACCCGATGGAAACCCTAGGTGACGTGGGTCATGTGGAATCTCACTTCATTCCCTTTTGGAGACATAGTGTTAATCTTGACGCAAGATAGGTGCATGGTTTGCGCTTAGATGTACCATAGGCTTACAAATCATTTTGGACGCACCGATGGAACCCCTAGGTGACGTGGGTCATGTGGAATCTCGCTTTTTCCGCTTTGGAGACAGTGTTGGTGTGTCGGTGCAAGATAGGTGCATGGTTTGCGCTAGACGCACCATAGGCTTATAAATCATTTTGGACGCAATGATGGTACCACTAGGTGACGAGGCTCAAGTGGAAGCTCGCTTTCGCTTTTCGGATATGGTGCTAATCTTGACACAAGATAGGTGCACGGTTTGCGCCAAACGCACCATAGGATCAGAAATCATTTTGGACGCACCCGATGGAACTCCTAGGTGACGTGGGTCATGTGGAATCTCACTTCATTCCGCTTTGGAGAGAAAGTGTTAGTGTCGGTGCAAGATAGGTGCATGGTTTGGCGCTTAGATGTACCATAGGCTTACAAATCATTTTGGACGCACCCGATGGAACCCCTAGGTGACGTGGGTCATGTGGAATCTCGCTTCTTTCCGCTTTGGAGACAGTGTTGGTGTCGGTGCAAGATAGGTGCATGGTTTGGCGCTTAGACGCACATAGGCTTATAAATCATTTTGGACGCAATGATGGTACCACTAGGTGACGAGGCTCAAGTGGAAGCTCGAAGCTTTTCGCCTTTTTCGGATATGGTGCTAATCTTGACACAAGATAGGTGCACGGTTTGCGCCAAACGTACCATTAGGATCAGAAATCATTTTGGACGCACCGATGGAACCCTAGGTGACGTGGGTCATGTGGAATCTCACTTCATTCCGCTTTGGAGACAAAGTGTTAGTGTCGGTGCAAGATAGGTGCATGGTTTGGCGCTTAGATGTACCATAGGCTTACAAATCGCTTTTGGACGCACCGATGGAACCCCTAGGTGACGTGGGTCATGTGGAATCTCGCTTTTTTCCGCTTTGGAGACAGTGTTGGTGTCGGTGCAAGATAGGTGCATGGTTTGCGCTTAGACGCACCATAGGCTTATAAATCATTTTGGACGCAATGATGGTACCACTAGGTGACGAGGCTCAGGCTCAAGTGGAAGCTCGATTTGCCTTTTTCGGATATAGTGCTAATCTTGACGCAAGATAGGTGCATGGTTTGGCGCCAAACGTACCATAGGCTCGGAAATCATTTTGGACGCACCGATGGAACCCTAGGTGACGTGGGTCATGTGGAATCTCACTTCTTTCCGCTTGGAGACAGTGTTAGTGTCGGTGCAAGATAGGTGCATGGTTTGCGCTTAGACGTACCATAGGCTTATAAATCGCTTTTGGACGCACTCGATGGTACCACTAGGTGACGAGGCTCAGTGGAAGCTCGCTTTCGCCTTTCGGATATGGTGCTAATCTTGACACAAGATAGGTGCATGGTTTGCGCTAAACGCACTCATTAGGATCATAAATCATTTTGGACGCACCGATGGAACCTAGGTGACTAGGTGACGTGGGTCATGTGGAATCTCACTTCATTCCGCTTTGGAGAGAAAGTGTTAGTGTCGGTGCAAGATAGGTGCATGGTTTGCGCTTAGATGTACCATAGGCTTACAAATCGCTTTTGGACGCACCGATGGAACCCCTAGGTGACGTGGGTCATGTGGAATCTCGCTTCTTTCCTTTGGAGAAGTGTTGGTGTCGGTGCAAGATAGGTGCATGGTTTGCGCTTAGACGTACCATAGGCTTATAAATCATTTTGGACGCAATGATGGTACCACTAGGTGACGAGGCTCAAGTGGAAGCTCGCTTTTCGCCTTTCGGATATGGTGCTAATCTTGACACAAGATAGGTGCACGGTTTGGCGCCAAACGCACTCATAGGATCAGAAATCATTTTGGACGCACTCGATGGAACCCTAGGTGACGTGGGTCATGTGGAATCTCACTTCATTCCGCTTTGGAGACAAAGTGTTAGTGTCGGTGCAAGATAGGTGCATGGTTTGGCGCTTAGATGTACCATAGGCTTACAAATCATTTTGGACGCACCCGATGGAACCCCTAGGTGACGTGGGTCATGTGGAATCTCGCTTCTTTCCGCTTGGAGAGACAGTGTTGGTGTCGGTGCAAGATAGGTGCATGGTTTGCGCTTAGACGCATCATAGGCTTATAAATCATTTTGGACGCAATGATGGTACCACTAGGTGTGACGAGGCTCAAGTGGAAGCTCGCTTTTTCGCCTTTTCGGATATGGTGCTAATCTTGACGCAAGATAGGTGCACGGTTTGCGCCAAACGCACTCATAGGATCAGAAATCATTTTGGACGCACCGATGGAACTCCTAGGTGAGGTGACGTGGGTCATGTGGAATCTCACTTCATTCCGCTTTGGAGAGAAGTGTTAGTGTCGGTGCAAGATAGGTGCATGGTTTGGCGCTTAGATGTACCATAGGCTTACAAATCATTTTGGACGCACCCGATGGAACCCCTAGGTGACGTGGGTCATGTGGAATCTCGCTTCTTTCCGCTTGGAGACAAAGTGTTGGTGTCGGTGCAAGATAGGTGCATGGTTTGGCGCTTAGACGCACCATAGGCTTATAAATCATTTTGGACGCAATGATGGTACCACTAGGTGACGAGGCTCAAGTGGAAGCTCGCTTTCGCCTTTTTGGGATATGGTGCTAATCTTGACGCAAGATAGGTGCACGGTTTTAAACGCGCCAAACGCACTCATAGGATCGGAAATCATTTTGGACGCACCGATGGAACCCTAGGTGACGTGGGTCATGTGGAATCTCACTTCATTCCGCTTGGAGACAGTGTTAGTGTCGGCAAGATAGGTGCATGGTTTGCGCTTAGATGTACCATAGGCTTACAAATCATTTTGGACGCACCGATGGAACCCCTAGGTGACGTGGGTCATGTGGAATCTCGCTTTTTTCCGCTTTGGAGACAAGTGTTGGTGTCGGTGCAAGATAGGTGCATGGTTTGCGCTTAGACGTACCATAGGCTTATAAATCATTTTGGACGCAATGATGGTACCACTAGGTGACGAGGCTCAAGTGGAAGCTCGCTTCGCCTTTTCGGATATGGTGCTAATCTTGACACAAGATAGGTGCACGGTTTGCGCCAAACGTACCATAGGCTTATAAATCATTTTGGACGCACCGATGGAACCCTAGGTGACGTGGGTCATGTGGAATCTCACTTCATTCCCGCTTTGGAGACAAAGTGTTAGTGTCGGTGCAAGATAGGTGCATGGTTTGCGCTTAGATGTACCATAGGCTTACAAATCATTTTGGACGCACCGATGGAAACCCTAGGTGACGTGGGTCATGTGGAATCTCGCTTCTTTCCGCTTTGGAGACAGTGTTGGTGTCGGTGCAAGATAGGTGCATGGTTTGGCGCTTAGACGCACCATAGGCTTATAAATCATTTTGGACGCAATGATGGTACCACTAGGTGACGAGGCTCAAGTGGAAGCTCGCTTTCGCTTTTTCGGATATGGTGCTAATCTTGACGCAAGATAGGTGCGGTTTTGCGCCAAACGTACCATAGGATCATAAATCATTTTGGACGCACCGATGGAACCCTAGGTGACGTGGGTCATGTGGAATCTCACTTCATTCCGCTTTGGGAGAAAGTGTTAGTGTCGGTGCAAGATAGGTGCATGGTTTGGCGCTTAGATGTACCATAGGCTTACAAATCCATTTTGGACGCACCCGATGGAACCCCTAGGTGACGTGACGGGGTCATGTGGAATCTCGCTTTTTCCGCTTTGGAGACAAAGTGTTGGTGTCGGTGCAAGATAGGTGCATGGTTTGGCGCTTAGACGCACCATAGGCTTATAAATCATTTTGGACGCAATGATGGTACCACTAGGTGACGAGGCTCAAGTGGAAGCTCGCTTTCGCCTTTCGGATATGGTGCTAATCTTGACACAAGATAGGTGCACGGTTTGGCGCCAAACGTACCATAGGATCATAAATCATTTTGGACGCACCGATGGAACCCTAGGTGTGACGGGTCATGTGGAATCTCACTTCATTCCGCTTGGAGAGATGTAGTGTCGGTGCAAGATAGTGCATGGGTGCAAGATAGGTGCATGGTTTGCGCTTAGATGTACCATAGGCTTACAAATCATTTTGGACGCACCGATGGAACCCCTAGGTGACGGGGTCATGTGGAATCTCGCTTCTTTCCGCTTTGGAGACAAAGTGTTGGTGTCGGGTGCAAGATAGGTATGGTTTGCGCTTAGACGCACCATAGGCTTATAAATCATTTTGGACGCAATCGATGGTACCACTAGGTGACGAGGCTCAAGTGGAAGCTCTTTTCTTTTTTCGGATATGGTGCTAATCTTGACACAAGATAGGTGTGCACGGTTTGCGCGCTAAACGTACCATAGGATCATAAATCATTTTGGACGCACCCGATGGAACCCTAGGTGACGTGGGTCATGTGGAATCTCACTTCATTCCGCTTGGAGAGATAGTGTTAGTGTCGGTGCAAGATAGGTGCATGGTTTGCGCTTAGATGTACCATAGGCTTACAAATCATTTTGGACGCACCGATGGAACCCCTAGGTGACGTGGGTCATGTGGAATCTCGCTTCTTTTCCTTTGGAGACAGTGTTGGTGTCGGTGCAAGATAGGTGCATGGTTTGCGCTTAGACGCACCATAGGCTTATAAATCATTTTGGACGCAAATCGATGGTACCACTAGGTGACGAGGCTCAAGTGGAAGCTCGCTTTTTCGCTTTCGGATATGGTGGTGCTAATCTTGACACAAGATAGGTGCACGGGTTTATGACAAACGTATCAGGGATCATAAATCATTTTGGACGCACCGATGGAACCCCTAGGTGACGTGGGTCATGTGGAATCTCACTTCATTCCTTTGGAGATAGTGTTAGTGTCGGTGCAAGATAGGTGCATGGTTTGCTTAGATGTACCATAGGCTTATAAATCATTTTGGACGCACCCGATGGAACCCCTAGGTGACGTGGGTCATGTGGAATCTCGCTTCTTTCCGCTTGGAGAGACAAGTGTTGGTGTCGGTGCAAGATAGGTGCATGGTTTGCGCTTAGACGCACTATAGGCTTATAAATCATTTTGGACGCAATCGATGGTACCACTAGGTGACGAGGCTCAAGTGGAAGCTCGCTTTCGCCTTTTCGGATATGGTGCTAATCTTGACACAAGATAGGGTGCACGGTTTGCGCCAAACGTATCATTGGATCAGAAATCATTTTGGACGCACCGATGGAACCCTAGGTGACGTGGGTCATGTGGAATCTCACTTCATTCCGCTTGGAGAGACAGTGTTAGTGTCGGTGCAAGATAGGTGCATGGTTTGGCGCTTAGATGTACCATAGGCTTACAAAAATCATTTTGGACGCACCGATGGAACCCCTAGGTGACGTGGGTCATGTGGAATCTCGCTTTTTTCCGCTTGGGAGACAGTGTTGGTGTCGGTGCAAGATAGGTGCATGGTTTGGCGCTTAGACGCACTATAGGCTTATAAATCATTTTGGACGCAAATGATGGTACCACTAGGTGACGAGGCTCAAGTGGAAGCTCGTTTCGGCTTTCGGATATGGTGCTAATCTTGACACAAGATAGGTGCACGGTTTGCGTCAAACGTACGATTGGATCAGAAATCATTTTGGACGCACCCGATGGAACTCCTAGGTGACGTGGGTCATGTGGAAATCTCACTTCATTCCGCTTTTGGAGAGAAAGTGTTAGTGTCGGTGCAAGATAGGTGCATGGTTTGCGCTTAGATGTACCATAGGCTTACAAATCATTTTGGACGCACCGATGGAACCCCTAGGTGACGTGGGTCATGTGGAATCTCGCTTCTTTTTCCTTTGGAGACAGTGTTGGTGTCGGTGCAAGATAGGTGCATGGTTTGGCGCTTAGACGCACTCATAGGCTTATAAATCATTTTGGACGCATGATGGTACCACTAGGTGACGAGGCTCAAGTGGAAGCTCGCTTTCGCCTTTTTCGGATATAGTGCTAATCTTGACGCAAGATAGGTGCACGGTTTGCGCCAAACGTACCATAGGCTCGGAAATCATTTTGGACGCACCGATGGAACCCTAGGTGAGGTGGGTCATGTGGAATCTCACTTTTCCGCTTTGGAGACAGTGTTAGTGTCGGTGCAAGATAGGTGCATGGTTTGCGCTTAGATGTACCATAGGCTTATATTTTTGGACGCAAATCGAACCCCTAGGTTTTGGACGCATGTGATGGAACCGCTTGGAGGTGATGGTGAGGCTCAAGATGGAAGCTCGCTTTCGCTTTAGACGATATGGTGCTAATCTTGGACGCAAGATATGAAGATACTAGGTGACGCAGTTTGGCGTGGAAACTTTTTTACGGATATGGTGCATTGGATCAAGAAATCATTTTGGACGCACCATAGGATATAAATCATTTTGGACTCGATGGAGGTGAGGTGACGGGGTCATGTGGAATCTCACTTCATTCCGCTTTGGAGATAGTGTTAGTCTTCGGTGCAAGATAGGTGCATGGTTTGCGCTTAGATGTACCATAGGCTTACAAATCATTTTGGACGCACCCGATGGAACCCCTAGGTGACGTGGGTCATGTGGAATCTCGCTTCTTTTCCGCTTTGGAGACAAAGTGTTGGTGTCGGTGCAAGATAGGTGCATGGTTTGCGCTTAGACGTACCATAGGCTTATAAATCATTTTGGACGCACTCGATGGTACCACTAGGTGACGAGGCTCAAGTGGGAAGCTCGCTTTTCGCCTTTCGGATATGGTGCTAATCTTGACACAAGATAGGTGCACGGTTTGGCGCCAAACGCACTCATAGGATCAGAAATCATTTTGGACGCACCGATGGAACTCCTAGGTGACGTGGGTCATGTGGAATCTCACTTCATTCCGCTTGGAGACAGCAGTTAGTGTCGGTGCAAGATAGGTGCATGGTTTGCGCTTAGATGTACCATAGGCTTACAAATCATTTTGGACGCACCCGATGGAACCCCTAGGTGACGTGGGTCATGTGGAATCTCGCTTTTTCCGCTTTGGAGACAAAGTGTTGGTGTCGGTGCAAGATAGGTGCATGGTTTGGCGCTTAGACGTACCATAGGCTTATAAATCATTTTGGACGCAATGATGGTACCACTAGGTGACGAGGCTCAAGTGGAAGCTCGCTTCGCCTTTTCGGATATGGTGCTAATCTTGACACAAGATAGGTGCACGGTTTGCGCCAAACGCACCATAGGATCAGAAAATCATTTTGGACGCACCGATGGAACCCTAGGTGACGTGGGTCATGTGGAATCTCACTTCATTCCGCTTTGGAGACAAGTGTTAGTGTCGGTGCAAGATAGGTGCATGGTTTGGCGCTTAGATGTACCATAGGCTTACAAATCATTTTGGACGCACCCGATGGAACCCCTAGGTGACGTGGGTCATGTGGAATCTCGCTTTTCCGCTTTGGAGACAGTGTTGGTGTCGGTGCAAGATAGGTGCATGGTTTGCGCTTAGACGCACCATAGGCTTATAAATCATTTTTTGGACGCAATGATGGTACCACTAGGTGACGAGGCTCAAGTGGAAGCTCGCTTCGCCTTTCGGATATGGTGCTAATCTTGACACAAGATAGGTGCATGGTTTGCGCCAAACGTACCATAGGATCAGAAATCATTTTGGACGCACTCGATGGAACCCTAGGTGACGTGGGTCATGTGGAATCTCACTTCATTCCGCTTTGGAGACAAGTAGTAAGTGTCGGTGCAAGATAGGTGCATGGTTTGCGCTTAGATGTACCATAGGCTTACAAATCATTTTGGACGCACCGATGGAACCCCTAGGTGACGTGGGTCATGTGGAAATCTCGCTTCTTTCCGCTTTGGAGACAGGTGGTTGGTGGATAGGCAAGATAGGTGCATGGTGGCGCTTAGACGCATATAGGCTTATAAATCGCTTTTTTGGACGACGCAATGATGGTACCACTAGGTGACGAGGCTCAAGTGGAAGCTCGCTTTTCGCCTTTCGGATATGGTGCTAATCTTGACACAAGATAGGTGCACGGTTTGCGCCAAACGTACATAGGATCATAAATCATTTTGGACGCACCGATGGAACCCTAGGTGACGTGGGTCATGTGGAATCTCACTTCATTCCGCTTTGGAGACAAGTGTTAGTGTCGGTGCAAGATAGGTGCATGGTTTGCTTAGATGTACCATAGGCTTACAAATCATTTTGGACGCACCCGATGGAACCCCTAGGTAGGTGACGTGGGTCATGTGGAATCTCGCTTTTTCCGCTTTGGAGACAAAGTGTTGGTGTCGGTGCAAGATAGGTGCATGGTTTGGCGCTTAGACGCACCATAGGCTTATAAATCATTTTGGACGCAATGATGGTACCACTAGGTGACGAGGCTCAAGTGGAAGCTCTTTCGCCTTTGGAGATATGGTGCTAATCTTGACACAAGATAGGTGCACGGTTTGCGCCAAACGCATTCATAGGATCAGAAATCATTTTGGACGCACCGATGGAACTCCTAGGTGACGTGGGTCATGTGGAATCTCACTTCATTCCGCTTTGGAGACAGTGTTAGTGTCGGTGCAAGATAGGTGCATGGTTTGCGCTTAGATGTACCATAGGCTTACAAATCATTTTGGACGCACCGATGGAACCCCTAGGTGACGTGGGTCATGTGGAATCTCGCTTCTTTCCGCTTTGGAGAGAAAGTGTTGGTGTCGGTGCAAGATAGGTGCATGGTTGGCGCTTAGACGTACCATAGGCTTATAAATCATTTTGGACGCAATCGATGGTACCACTAGGTGACGAGGCTCAAGTGGAAGCTCGCTTTTCGCCTTTCGGATATGGTGCTAATCTTGACACAAGATAGGTGCACGGTTTGCGCCAAACGTACCATAGGATCAGAAATCATTTTGGACGCACCGATGGAACCCTAGGTGACGTGGGTCATGTGGAATCTCACTTCATTCCGCTTTGGAGACAAAGTGTTAGTGTCGGTGCAAGATAGGTGCATGGGTTTGCGCTTAGATGTACCATAGGCTTATAAATCATTTTGGACGCACCGATGGAACCCCTAGGTGACGTGGGGTCATGTGGAATCTCGCTTTTTCCGCTTGGAGACAAGTGTTGGTGTCGGTGCAAGATAGGTGCATGGTTTGGCGCTTAGACGCACCATAGGCTTATAAATCATTTTGGACGCAATCGATGGTACCACTAGGTGACGAGGCTCAAGTGGAAGCTCTCGCATTCGCCTTTCGGATATGGTGCTAATCTTGACACAAGATAGGTGCACGGTTTGCGCCAAACGTACCATAGGATCAGAAATCATTTTGGACGCACCCGATGGAACCCTAGGTGACGTGGGTCATGTGGAATCTCACTTCATTCCGCTTTGGAGACAAGGTGTTAGTGTCGGTGCAAGATAGGTGCATGGTTTGGCGCTTAGATGTACCATAGGCTTATAAATCATTTTGGACGCACCCGATGGAACCCCTAGGTGACGTGGGTCATGTGGAATCTCGCTTTTTTCCGCTTTGGAGATAAAGTGTTGGTGTCGGTGCAAGATAGGTGCATGGTTTGGCGCTTAGACGTACCATAGGCTTATAAATCATTTTGGACGCACTCGATGGAACCACTAGGTGACGAGGCTCATGTGGAAGCTCGCTTTTTCCGCTTTGGAGATATAGTGCTAATCTTGACAAGCAAGATAGGTGCATGGTTTGCGCTAGACGTACCATAGGCTTATAAATCATTTTGGAC
The DNA here is from genome assembly GCA_904845875.1 of Miscanthus lutarioriparius. NCBI lineage: Eukaryota > Viridiplantae > Streptophyta > Magnoliopsida > Poales > Poaceae > Miscanthus > Miscanthus lutarioriparius. Next base: position 95,885 of record CAJGYO010000139.1, read on the forward strand.
GCACCGATGGAACCCTAGGTGACGGGGTCATGTGGAATCTCACTTCATTCCGCTTTTGGAGACAGTGTTAGTGTCGGTGCAAGATAGGTGCATGGTTTGCGCTTAGACGTACCATAGGCTTATAAATCATTTTGGACGCACCCGATGGAACCCCTAGGTGACAGGTCATGAGCTCGCTTTTCCGCTTGGAGATGTGGAATCTCGCAAGATAGGTGGCCGTTTGCGAGACATATAGGTTATAAAATTTTGGACTGAAGATAGGTGCATGCGGTTTGCGCGGAAACGCATACAAGATAGGCACGGTTTGCGCGAAATAGGATTTAAATCATTTTGGACGCACCCGATGGAACCCCTAGGTGACGTGGGTCATGTGGAATCTCGCTTCTTTCCGCTTGGAGAGACAGTGTTGGTGTCGGTGCAAGATAGGTGCATGGTTTGGCGCTTAGACGCACCATAGGCTTATAAATCATTTTGGACGCACTCGATGGTACCACTAGGTGACGAGGCTCAAGTGGAAGCTCGCTTTCGCCTTTCGGATATGGTGCTAATCTTGACACAAGATAGGTGCACGGGTTGGCGCCAAACGCACTCATAGGATCATAAATCATTTTGGACGCACCGATGGAACCCCCTAGGTGACGGGGTCATGTGGAATCTCACTTCATTCCTTTGGAGACAAAGTGTTAGTGTCGGTGCAAGATAGGTGCATGGTTGGCGCTTAGATGTACCATAGGCTTACAAATCATTTTGGACGCACCCGATGGAACCCCTAGGTGACGTGGGTCATGTGGAATCTCGCTTCTTTTCCGCTTTGGAGACAAGTGTTGGTGTCGGTGCAAGATAGGTGCATGGTTTGGCGCTTAGACGCACCATAGGCTTATAAATCATTTTGGACGCAATGATGGTACCACTAGGTGACGAGGCTCAAGTGGAAGCTCGCTTTCGCCTTTTCGGATATGGTGCTAATCTTGACACAAGATAGGTGCACGGTTTGCGCCAAACGTACCATAGGATCAGAAATCATTTTGGACGCACCGATGGAACCCTAGGTGACGTGGGTCATGTGGAATCTCACTTCATTCCGCTTTGGAGACAGTTAGTGTCGGTGCAAGATAGGTGCATGGTTTGGCGCTTAGATGTACCATAGGCTTACAAATCATTTTGGACGCACCCGATGGAACCCCTAGGTGACGGGTCATGTGGAATCTCGCTTCTTTCCTTTTGGAGACAAGTGTTGGTGTCGGTGCAAGATAGGTGCATGGTTTGCGCTTAGACGCACCATAGGCTTATAAATCATTTTGGACGCAATGATGGTACCACTAGGTGACGAGGCTCAAGTGGAAGCTCGCTTCGCCTTTCGGATATAGTGCTAATCTTGACGCAAGATAGGTGCACGGTTTGCGCCAAACGCACGTACCATAGGCTCGGAAATCATTTTGGACGCACCGATGGAAACCCTAGGTGAGGTGGGTCATGTGGAATCTCACTTTTTTCGCTTTGGAGAGAGACAGTGTGCAAGATAGGTGCATGGTCGGTGCAAGATAGGTGCATGGTTTGGCGCTTAGACGTACCATAGGCTTATAAATCATTTTGGACGCAAGGTGCATGGTTTGCGCTTAGACGATGGTACCACTAGGTGACGAGGCTCAAGTGGAAGCTCATTTTCGCATTTTTTCGGATATGGTGCTAATCTTGACACAAGATAGGTGTGCATGCGTTTGGCGCTAAACGCATCATAGGATCATAAATCATTTTGGACGCACCCGATGGAACCCTAGGTGACGTGGGTCATGTGGAATCTCACTTCATTCCGCTTTGGAGACAAGTGTTAGTGTCGGTGCAAGATAGGTGCATGGTTTGCGCTTAGATGTACCATAGGCTTACAAATCATTTTGGACGCACCGATGGAACCCCTAGGTGACGTGGGTCATGTGGAATCTCGCTTTTTCCGTTTGGAGACAGTGTTGGTGTCGGTGCAAGATAGGTGCATGGTTTGCGCTAGACGTACCATAGGCTTATAAATCATTTTGGACGCAGTCGATGGTACTACTAGGTGACGAGGCTCAAGTGGAAGGTCGTTTTGGCCTTTTGGATATGGTGCTAATATTGACACAAGATAGGTGGTGCAAGTTTTTGCGCCAAACGCACCATAGGATCATAAATCATTTTGGACGCACTCGATGGAACTCCTAGGTGACGTGGGTCATGTGGAATCTCACTTCATTCGCTTTGGAGACAAAGTGTTAAGTGTTGGTGCAAGATAGGTGCATGGTTTGCGCTTAGATGTACCATAGGCTTACAAATCATTTTGGACGCACCGATGGAACCCCTAGGTGACGTGGGTCATGTGGAATCTCGCTTCTTTCCGCTTTGGAGACAAAGTGTTGGTGTCGGTGCAAGATAGGTGCATGGTTTGCTTAGACGTACCATAGGCTTATAAATCATTTTGGACGCAATGATGGTACCACTAGGTGACGAGGCTCAAGTGGAAGCTCGCTTTCGCCTTTCGGATATGGTGCTAATCTTGACACAAGATAGGTGCACGGTTTGCGCCAAACGCATCATTGGATCAGAAATCATTTTGGACGCACCGATGGAAACCCTAGGTGACGTGGGTCATGTGGAATCTCACTTCATTCCGCTTTGGAGACAGTTGTTGTTAGTGTCGGTGCAAGATAGGTGCATGGTTTGCGCTTAGATGTACCATAGGCTTACAAATCATTTTGGACGCACCCGATGGAACCCCTAGGTGACGTGGGGTCATGTGGAATCTCGCTTCTTTCCGCTTTGGAGACAAGTGTTGGTGTCGGTGCAAGATAGGTGCATGGTTTGGCGCTTAGACGCACCATAGGCTTATAAATCATTTTGGACGCAATGATGGTACCACTAGGTGACGAGGCTCAAGTGGAAGCTCGCTTTTCGCCTTTTCGGATATGGTGCTAATCTTGACACAAGATAGGTGCACGGTTTGGCGCCAAACGTACCATAGGATCAGAAATCATTTTGGACGCACCGATGGAACTCCTAGGTGACGTGGGTCATGTGGAATCTCACTTCATTCCGCTTTGGAGACAGTGTTAGTGTCGGTGCAAGATAGGTGCATGGTTTGCGCTTAGATGTACCATAGGCTTACAAATCATTTTTGGACGCACCCGATGGAACCCCTAGGTGACGAGGGGTCATGTGGAATCTCGCTTTTTCCGCTTTTTTCGAGTTGGTGTCGGTGCAAGATAGGGCATGGTTTGTAGACGTGTAGGGTGCAAGATAGGTGCATGGTTTGCGCTTAGACGCAAGCTATAGGCTTATAAATCATTTTGGACGCATGGGTTGGCTGATGGTACTATAAATCTAGGTGACGTGACCCGATGGCTCAAGTGGAGGCTCATGTGGAAGCTTTTTTTCGGATATAGTGCTAATCTTGACGCAAGATAGGTGCACGGTTTGCGCCAAACGTACCATAGGCTCGGAAATCATTTTGGACGCACCGATGGAACCCTAGGTGACGTGGGTCATGTGGAATCTCACTTTTCCGCTTTGGAGACACAGTTGTTGTGTCGGTGCAAGATAGGTGCATGGTTTGCGCTTAGACGCACCATAGGCTTATAAATCGCTTTGGACGCACTCGATGGTACCACTAGGTGACGAGGCTCAAGTGGAAGCTCGCTTTTCGCCTTTCGGATATGGTGCTAATCTTGACACAAGATAGGTGCACGGTTTGCGCCAAACGCACTCATTGGATCATAAATCATTTTGGACGCACCGATGGAACTCCTAGGTGACGTGGGTCATGTGGAATCTCACTTCATTCCGCTTTGAGAGACAAAGTGTTAGTGTCGGTGCAAGATAGGTGCATGGTTTGCGCTTAGATGTACCATAGGCTTACAAATCATTTTGGACGCACCCGATGGAACCCCTAGGTGAGGTGACGTGGGGTCATGTGGAATCTCGCTTTTCTTTCCGCTTTGGAGACAAGTGTTGGTGTCGGTGCAAGATAGGTGCATGGTTTGCGCTTAGACGCACCATAGGCTTATAAATCATTTTGGACGCACTCGATGGTACCACTAGGTGACGAGGCTCAAGTGGAAGCTCGCTTTTTCGCCTTTTTCGGATATGGTGCTAATCTTGACACAAGATAGGTGCACGGTTTGCGCCAAACGCATACCATAGGATCGTAAATCATTTTGGACGCACCGATGGAAACCCTAGGTGACGTGGGTCATGTGGAATCTCACTTCATTCCGCTTTGGAGACAAGTGTTAGTGTCGGTGCAAGATAGGTGCATGGTTTGCGCTTAGATGTACCATAGGCTTACAAATCATTTTGGACGCACCGATGGAACCCCTAGGTGACGACGGGGTCATGTGGAATCTCGCTTTTTTCCGCTTTGGAGACAAAGTGTTGGTGTCGGCAAGATAGCAAGATAGGTGCATGGTTTGGCGCTTAGACGTACCATAGGCTTATAAATCATTTTGGACGCAATGATGGTACCACTAGGTGACGAGGCTCAAGTGGAAGCTCATTTTCGCCTTTCGGATATAGTGCTAATCTTGACGCAAGATAGGTGCATGGGTTGGCGCCAAACGCACCATAGGCTATAGAAATCATTTTGGACGCACCGATGGAACCCTAGGTGACGTGGGTCATGTGGAATCTCACTTCTTTCCGCTTTGGAGACAGTGTTAGTGTCGGTGCAAGATAGGTGCATGGTTTGCGCTTAGACGTACCATAGGCTTATAAATCATTTTGGACGCACCCGATGGAACCCTAGGTGACGAGGCTCATGTGGAAGCTCGCTTTTCCGCTTTTTGGAGATGGTGCTAATCTTGACACAAGATAGGTGCATGGTTTGCGCTTAAACGCACATAGGCTTAGGATATAAATCATTTTGGACGCACCTGATGGAAACCCTAGGTGACGTGGGTCATGTGGAATCTCACTTCATTCCGCTTTGGAGGAGCTAAGTGCAAGATGTGGTTTGCGTGCAAGATAGGTGCATGGACGTTTGCGCGCTTAGATGTACCATAGGCTTACAAATCATTTTGGACGCACCGATGGAACCCTAGGTGAGGTGGGTCATGTGGAATCTCGCTTCTTTCCGCTTTGGAGACAAAGTGTTGGTGTCGGTGCAAGATAGGTGCATGGTTTGCGCTTAGACGTACCATAGGCTTATAAATCATTTTGGACGCACTCGATGGAACCACTAGGTGACGAGGCTCAAGTGGAAGCTCGCTTTCCGCTTTTCGGATATGGTGCTAATCTTGACGCAAGATAGGTGCATGGTTTGCGCTAGACGCACCATAGGCTTATAAATCATTTTGGACGCACTCGATGGAACCACTAGGTGACGAGGGTCATGTGGAATCTCACTTCATTTCCGCTTTGGATATAGTGTTAGTCTTGGTGCAAGATAGGTGCATGGTTTGCGCCAGACGTACCATAGGCTTCGGAAATCATTTTGGACGCACCGATGGAACCCTAGGTGACGTGGGTCATGTGGAATCTCGCTTCTTTTCCGCTTTGGAGACAAAGTGTTGGTGTCGGTGCAAGATAGGTGCATGGTTTGCGCTTAGACGTACCATAGGCTTATAAATCATTTTGGACGCAATGATGGTACCACTAGGTGACGAGGCTCAAGTGGAAGCTCGCTTTTCGCCTTTCGGATATGGTGCTAATCTTGACACAAGATAGGTGCACGGTTTGCGCCAAACGCACTCATAGGATCATAAATCATTTTGGACGCACCGATGGAACCCTAGGTGACGGGTCATGTGGAATCTCACTTCATTCCTTTTGGAGACAAGTGTTAGTGTTGGTGCAAGATAGGTGCATGGTTTTGCGCTTAGATGTACCATAGGCTTACAAATCATTTTGGACGCACCCGATGGAACCCCTAGGTGACGGGGTCATGTGGAATCTCGCTTTTTTCCGCTTTGGAGACAAAGTGTTGGTGTCGGTGCAAGATAGGTGCATGGTTTGGCGCTTAGACGCACCATAGGCTTATAAATCATTTTGGACGCAATCGATGGTACCACTAGGTGACGAGGCTCAAGTGGAAGCTCGCTTTCGCTTTTCGGATATGGTGCTAATCTTGACACAAGATAGGTGCACGGTTTTGCGCCAAACGTACCATAGGATCAGAAATCATTTTGGACGCACCCGATGGAACCCTAGGTGACGTGGGTCATGTGGAATCTCACTTCATTCCGCTTTTGGAGAGACAGTGTTAGTGTCGGTGCAAGATAGGTGCATGGTTTGCGCTTAGATGTACCATAGGCTTACAAATCATTTTGGACGCACCCGATGGAACCCCTAGGTGACGTGGGGTCATGTGGAATCTCGCTTTCTTTCCGCTTTGGAGAGAAAGTGTTGGTGTCGGTGCAAGATAGGTGCATGGTTTGGCGCTTAGACGCATACCATAGGCTTATAAATCATTTTGGACGCACTCGATGGTACCACTAGGTGACGAGGCTCAAGTGGAAGCTCGCTTTTTTCCGCTGGGAGGATATGGTGCTAATCTTGACGCAAGATAGGTGCACGGTTTAGGTGCGCCAAACGTACCATAGGATCAGAAATCATTTTGGACGCACCGATGGAACCCCTAGGTGACGTGGGTCATGTGGAATCTCACTTCATTCCGCTTTGGAGACAGTATAGTTAGTGTCGGTGCAAGATAGGTGCATGGTTTGCGCTTAGATGTACCATAGGCTTACAAATCATTTTGGACGCACCGATGGAACCCCTAGGTGACGTGGGTCATGTGGAATCTCGCTTTTCCGCTTGGAGAGAGTGTTGGTGTCGGTGCAAGATAGGTGCATGGTTTGCGCTTAGACGTACCATAGGCTTATAAATCATTTTGGACGCACTCGATGGTACCACTAGGTGACGAGGCTCAAGTGGAAGCTCGCTTTTTCTTTCGCCTTTCGGATATGGTGCTAATCTTGACACAAGATAGGTGCACGGTTTTGCGCGCAAACGTACCATAGGATCATAAATCATTTTGGACGCACCTGGATGGAACCCTAGGTGACGTGGGTCATGTGGAATCTCACTTCATTCCGCTTTGGAGACAAAGTGTTAGTGTCGGTGCAAGATAGGTGCATGGTTTGGCGCTTAGATGTACCATAGGCTTACAAATCATTTTGGACGCACCGATGGAACCCCTAGGTGACGTGGGTCATGTGGAATCTCGCTTCTTTCCGCTTTGGAGACAGTGTTGGTGTCGGTGCAAGATAGGTGCATGGTTTGGCGCTTAGACGCACTCATAGGCTTATAAATCATTTTGGACGCAATGATGGTACCACTAGGTGACGAGGCTCAAGTGGAAGCTCTCTTTTCGCCTTTCGGATATGGTGCTAATCTTGACACAAGATAGGTGCACGGGTTTGCGCCAAACGCACTATCATAGGATCAGAAATCATTTTGGACGCACCGATGGAACCCCTAGGTGACGTGGGTCATGTGGAATCTCACTTCATTCCGCTTTGGAGAGACAGTGTTAGTGTCGGTGCAAGATAGGTGCATGGTTTGCGCTTAGATGTACCATAGGCTTACAAATCATTTTGGACGCACCCGATGGAACCCCTAGGTGACGTGGGTCATGTGGAATCTCGCTTTTTTCCGCTTTGGAGACAAGTGTTGGTGTCGGTGCAAGATAGGTGCATGGTTTGGCGCTTAGACGTACCATAGGCTTATAAATCATTTTGGACGCACTCGATGGTACTACCTAGGTGACGAGGCTCAAGTGGAAGCTCTCTTTTTCGCCTTTTCGGATATAGTGCTAATCTTGACACAAGATAGGTGCACGGGTTTGCGCCAAACGTACTATAGGATCAGAAATCATTTTGGACGCACTCGATGGAACCCTAGGTGACGTGGGTCATGTGGAATCTCACTTCATTCCGCTTTGGAGACAAAGTGTTAGTCGGTGCAAGATAGGTGCATGGTTTGGCGCTTAGATGTACCATAGGCTTACAAATCATTTTGGACGCACCGATGGAACCCTAGGTGACGTGGGTCATGTGTGAATCTCGCTTCTTTTTTCCGCTTTGGAGAGATAGTGTTGGTGTCGGTGCAAGATAGGTGCATGGTTTTGCGCTTAGACGTACCATAGGCTTATAAATCATTTTGGACGCAATCGATGGTACCACTAGGTGACGAGGCTCAAGTGGAAGCTCGCTTTAGGCCTTTTTTGGATATGGTGCTAATCTTGACACAAGATAGGTGCACAAGATAGGTGCACGGTTTCGCCAAACGTATCATAGGATCTTATCAGAAATCATTTTGGACGCACCGATGGAACCCTAGGTGACGTGGGTCATGTGGAATCTCACTTCATTCCGCTTTTGGAGACAAGTGTTAGTGTCGGTGCAAGATAGGTGCATGGTTTGGCGCTTAGATGTACCATAGGCTTACAAATCATTTTGGACGCACCCGATGGAACCCCTAGGTGACGTGGGTCATGTGGAATCTCGCTTCTTTCCGCTTTGGAGAGAAAGTGTTGGTGTCGGTGCAAGATAGGTGCATGGTTTGGCGCTTAGACGCACCATAGGCTTATAAATCATTTTGGACGCAATGGCGATGGTACCACTAGGTGACGAGGCTCAAGTGGAAGCTCGCTTTCGCCTTTTCGGATATGGTGCTAATCTTGACACAAGATAGGTGCACGGGTTTGCGCCAAACGCATCATAGGATCATAAATCATTTTGGACGCACCGATGGAACCCTAGGTGACGTGGGTCATGTGGAATCTCACTTCATTCCGCTTTGGAGACAAAGTGTTAGTGTCGGTGCAAGATAGGTGCATGGTTTGCTTAGATGTACCATAGGCTTACAAATCATTTTGGACGCACCGATGGAACCCCTAGGTGACGTGGGTCATGTGGAATCTCGCTTTTTCCGCTTTGGAGACAAAGTGTTGGTGTCGGTGCAAGATAGGTGCATGGTTTTGCGCTTAGACGTACCATAGGCTTATAAATCATTTTGGACGCAATGATGGTACCACTAGGTGACGAGGCTCAAGTGGAAGCTCGCTTTTCGCTTTTCGGATATAGTGCTAATCTTGACACAAGATAGGTGCATGGTTTTGCGCAAACGCACTCATAGGCTTATAAATCATTTTGGACGACGCACCGATGGAAACCCTAGGTGACGTGGGTCATGTGGAATCTCACTTCATTCGCGCTTTGGAGATAGTGTTAGTGTCGGTGCAAGATAGGTGCATGGTTTGCGCTTAGATGTACCATTATAGGCTTACAAATCATTTTGGACGCACCGATGGAACCCCTAGGTGACGTGGGTCATGTGGAATCTCGCTTTTTCCGCTTGGAGAGAAAGTGTTGGTGTCGGTGCAAGATAGGTGCATGGTTTGCGCTTAGACGTACCATAGGCTTATAAATCATTTTGGACGCAACCGATGGTACCACTAGGTGACGAGGCTCAAGTGGAAGCTCTTTTCGCCTTTTCGGATATGGTGCTAATCTTGACGCAAGATAGGTGCACGGTTTGCGCCAAACGCATCATAGGATCATAAATCATTTTGGACGCACCGATGGAACCCTAGGTGACGTGGGTCATGTGGAATCATTCACTTCATTCCGCTTTGGAGAGACAGTGTTAGTGTCGGTGCAAGATAGGTGCATGGTTTGCGCTTAGATGTACCATAGGCTTACAAATCATTTTGGACGCACCGATGGAACCCCTAGGTGACGTGGGTCATGTGGAATCTCGCTTCTTTCCGCTTGGAGACAAAGTGTTGGTGTCGGTGCAAGATAGGTGCATGGTTTGCGCTTAGACGCACCATAGGCTTATAAATCATTTTGGACGCAATCGATGGTACCACTAGGTGACGAGGCTCAAGTGGAAGCTCGCTTTTCGCCTTTCGGATATGGTGCTAATCTTGACACAAGATAGGTGCACGGTTTGCGCCAAACGTACCATAGGATCGAAATCATTTTGGACGCACGATGGATGGAACCCCTAGGTGACGTGGGTCATGTGGAATCTCACTTCATTCCGCTTGGAGAAGAGTGTAGTTAGTGTCGGTGCAAGATAGGTGCATGGTTTGGCGCTTAGATGTACCATAGGCTTACAAATCATTTTGGACGCACCCGATGGAACCCCTAGGTGACGTGGGTCATGTGGAATCTCTTTCTTTCCGCTTGGAGACAAAGTGTTGGTGTCGGTGCAAGATAGGTGCATGGTTTGCGCTTAGACGCACCATAGGCTTATAAATCATTTTGGACGCAATGATGGTACCACTAGGTGACGAGGCTCAAGTGGAAGCTCGCTTTTCGCATTTTTTTCGGATATGGTGCTAATCTTGACGCAAGATAGGTGCACGGTTTGCGCCAAACGCACCATAGGGATCATAAATCATTTTGGACGCACCGATGGAACCCCTAGGTGACGTGGGTCATGTGGAATCTCACTTCATTCCGCTTTGGAGACAGTGTTAGTGTCGGTGCAAGATAGGTGCATGGTTTGCGCTTAGATGTACCATAGGCTTACAAATCGATGGAATTTTGGACGCACCGATGGAACCCCTAGGTGACGTGGGTCATGTGGAATCTCGCTTCTTTCCGCTTGGAGACAGTGTTGGTGTCGGTGCAAGATAGGTGCATGGTTTGGCGCTTAGACGCACCATAGGCTTATAAATCATTTTGGACGCAATGATGGTACCACTAGGTGACGAGGCTCAAGTGGAAGCTCGCTTTTCGCTTTTCGGATATGGTGCTAATCTTGACACAAGATAGGTGCACGGTTTGCGCCAAACGTATCATAGGATCAGAAATCATTTTGGACGCACCGATGGAACCCTAGGTGACGTGGGTCATGTGGAATCTCACTTCATTCCGCTTTGGAGACAAAGTGTTAGTGTCGGTGCAAGATAGGTGCATGGTTTGCGCTTAGATGTACCATAGGCTTATAAATCATTTTGGACGCACCCGATGGAACCCCTAGGTGACGTGGGTCATGTGGAAGCTCTTCTTTTCCGCTTGGGAGGTGTTGTTGGTGTCGGTGCAAGATAGGTGCATGGTTTGCGCTTAGACGCATCATAGGCTTATAAATCATTTTGGACGCAATGATGGTACCACTAGGTGACGAGGCTCAAGTGGAAGCTCACTTTTCGCCTTGGAGATATGGTGCTAATCTTGACACAAGATAGGTGCACGGTTTGCGCCAAACGTACCATAGGCTCGGAAATCATTTTGGACGCACCGATGGAACCCTAGGTGACGTGGGTCATGTGGAATCTCACTTCATTCCGCTTTGGAGACAGTGTTAGTGTCGGTGCAAGATAGGTGCATGGTTTGCGCTTAGATGTACCATAGGCTTATAAATCATTTTGGACGCACCCGATGGAACCCTAGGTGAGGCTCATGTGGAATCTCGCTTTTTTTGGATATGGTGACAAGATAGGTGCATGGTTTGCGATGGCTTATAAATCATTGGACTAGGTGATGGAACCCCTAGGTGACGTGGGTCATGTGGAAGCTCGCTTCATTCCTTTTGGGGAGATAGTGTTAGTGTCTTGCAAGATAGGTGCATGGTTTGCGCTTAGACGTACCATAGGCTTATAAATCATTTTGGACGCACCCGATGGAACCCCTAGGTGACGTGGGTCATGTGGAATCTCACTTTTTTCCGCTTTGGAGACATAGTGTTGGTGTCGGTGCAAGATAGGTGCATGGTTTGGCGCTTAGACGTACCATAGGCTTATAAATCATTTTGGACGCACCGATGGAACCCCTAGGTGACGTGGGTCATGTGAATCTCGCTTTTTTCCTTTGGAGACAGTGCTAATGTTGGTGCAAGATAGGTGCATGGTTGGCGCGCTTAGACGTACCATAGGCTTATAAATCATTTTGGACGCAATGATGGAACCTAGGTGACGGGGGTCAAGTGGAATCTCGCTTCATTCCGCTTTTGGAGACAAAGTGTAAGTGTTGGTGCAAGATAGGTGCATGTTTTTGCGCTTAGACGTACCATAGGCTTATAAATCATTTTGGACGCACCGATGGAAACCCTAGGTGACGTGGGTCATGTGGAATCTCACTTTTCCGCTTTGGAGACAAGTGTTGGTGTCGGTGCAAGATAGGTGCATGGTTTGCGCTTAGACGTACCATAGGCTTATAAATCATTTTGGACGCACTCGATGGTACCACTAGGTGACGAGGGCTCATGTGGAAGCTCTCGCTTTTTTCCCTTTTTCGGATATGGTGCTAATCTTGGTGCAAGATAGGTGCATGGTTTGCGCCTAAACGCACTCATAGGCTTACAAATCGTTTTGGACGCACTCGATGGAACCCCTAGGTGACGTGGGCCATGTGGAATCTCACTTCATTCCGTTTGGAGACAGTGTTAATGTCAGTGCAAGATAGGTGCATGGTTTGCGCTAGACGTACCATAGGCTCATAAATCATTTTGGACGCACCCGATGGAACCCCTAGGTGACGTGGGTCATGTGGAAACTCGCTTCTTTTCGTTTGGAGATAGTGTTGGTGTCGGTGCAAGATAGGTGCATGGTTTGCGCTAGACGTACCATAGGCTTATAAATCATTTTGGACAACTCGATGGAACCACTAGGTGACGAGGCTCATGTGGAAGCTCTCGCTTTTTCCTTTCGGATATGGTGCTAATCTTGGTGCAAGATAGGTGCATGGTTTGGCGCTAGACGCATCATAGGATTATAAATCATTTTGGACGCACCGATGGAACCACTAGGTGACGAGGGTCATGTGGAATCTCACTTCATTCCTTTTGGAGACAAAGTGTGTTAGTGTGGTGCAAGATAGGTGCATGGTTTGCGCTTAGATGTACCATAGGCTTACAAATCATTTTGGACGCACCGATGGAACCCCTAGGTGACGTGGGTCATGTGGAATCTCGCTTCTTTTCCGCTTTGGAGACAGTGTTGGTGTCGGTGCAAGATAGGTGCATGGTTTGGCGCTTAGACGCACCATAGGCTTATAAATCATTTTGGACGCAATCGATGGTACCACTAGGTGACGAGGCTCAAGTGGAAGCTCGCTTTTCGCTTTTCGGATATGGTGCTAATCTTGACACAAAGATAGGTGCACGGTTTGGCGCCAAACGTACTCATTGGATCAGAAATCATTTTGGACGCACTCGATGGAACCCCTAGGTGACGTGGGTCATGTGGAATCTCACTTCATTCCGCTTTGGAGACAAAAGTGTTAGTGTCGTGCAAGATAGGTGCATGGTTTGCGCGCTTAGATGTACCATAGGCTTACAAATCATTTTGGACGCACCCGATGGAACCCCTAGGTGACGTGGGTCATGTGGAATCTCGCTTTTTCCGCTTTGGAGACAGTTGGTGTGTGTCGGTGCAAGATAGGTGCATGGTTTGCGCTTAGACGTACCATAGGCTTATAAATCATTTTGGACGCAATGATGGTACCACTAGGTGACGAGGCTCAAGTGGAAGCTCGCTTTCGCCTTTCGGATATGGTGCTAATCTTGACACAAGATAGGTGCACGGTTTGCGCGCAAACGCACCATAGGATCAGAAATCATTTTGGACGCACCGATGGAACCCTAGGTGACGTGGGTCATGTGGAATCTCACTTCATTCCTTTTTGGAGACAAGTGTTAGTGTCGGTGCAAGATAGGTGCATGGTTTGGCGCTTAGATGTACCATAGGCTTACAATCATTTTTGGACGCACCGATGGAACCCCTAGGTGACGTGGGTCATGTGGAATCTCGCTTCTTTCCGCTTGGGAGAGTGTTGGTGTCGGTGCAAGATAGGTGCATGGTTTGGCGCTGATAGACGTACCATAGGCTTATAAATCATTTTGGACGCAATGATGGTACCACTAGGTGAGGTGACGAGGCTCAAGTGGAAGCTCTCGTTTTCGCCTTTTCGGATATGGTGCTAATCTTGACGCAAGATAGGTGCATGGTTTGCGCCAAACGTACCATAGGCTTAGAAATCATTTTGGACGCACCGATGGAACCCCTAGGTGACGTGGGTCATGTGGAATCTCACTTCATTCCGCTTTTGGAGATAGTGTCGGTGCAAGTAGTGGTTAGTGTCGGTGCAAGATAGGTGCATGGTTTGGCGCTTAGATGTACCATAGGCTTACAAATCATTTTGGACGCACCCGATGGAACCCCTAGGTGACGTGGGTCATGTGGAATCTCGCTTTTCCGCTTTGGAGACAAGTGTTGGTGTCGGTGCAAGATAGGTGCATGGTTTGCGCTTAGACGCACCATAGGCTTATAAATCATTTTGGACGCAATGATGGTACCACTAGGTGACGAGGCTCAAGTGGAAGCTCGCTTTCGCCTTTTCGGATATGGTGCTAATCTTGACGCAAGATAGGTGCACGGTTTGCGCGCCAAACGCACTCATAGGATCAGAAATCATTTTGGACGCACCCGATGGAACCCCTAGGTGACGTGGGTCATGTGGAATCTCACTTCATTCCGCTTGGAGACAAAGTGTTAGTGTCGGTGCAAGATAGGTGCATGGTTTGGCGCTTAGATGTACCATAGGCTTACAAATCATTTTGGACGCACCGATGGAACCCCTAGGTGACGTGGGTCATGTGGAATCTCGCTTTTCCGCTTGGAGACAGTGTTGGTGTCGGTGCAAGATAGGTGCATGGTTTGCGCTTAGACGTACCATAGGCTTATAAATCATTTTGGACGCAATCGATGGTACCACTAGGTGACGAGGCTCAAGTGGAAGCTCTTTCGCCTTTCGGATATGGTGCTAATCTTGACACAAGATAGGTGCACGGTTTGGCGCCAAACGCACTCATATGGATCATAAATCATTTTGGACGCACTGATGATGGAACCCTAGGTGACGTGGGTCATGTGGAATCTCCTTTCATTCCGCTTTGGAGACAAGTTAGTGTCGGTGCAAGATAGGTGCATGGTTTGCGCTTAGATGTACCATAGGCTTACAATTTTAAATCATTTTGGACGCACCCGATGGAACCCCTAGGTGACGTGGGTCATGTGGAATCTCGCTTCATTTTTCCTTTGGAGAGAAGTGTTGGTGTCGGTGCAAGATAGGTGCATGGTTTGCGCTTAGACGTACCATAGGCTTATAAATCATTTTGGACGCAATGATGGTACCACTAGGTGACGAGGCTCAAGTGGAAGCTCTTTTCGCCTTTTCGGATATGGTAATCTTGTGCAAGATAGGTGCATGGTTTGCGCCAAACGCATCATAGGATTATAAATCATTTTTTGGACACACTGATGGAACCCTAGGTGACGTGGGTCATGTGGAATCTCACTTCATTCCTTTGGATTTGGAGACAAGTGTTAGTCTTGGTGCAAGATAGGTGCATGGTTTGCGCTTAGATGTACCATAGGCTTATAAATCATTTTGGACGCACCGATGGAACCCTAGGTGACGTGGGGTCGTGGAATCTCGCTTTTTCCGCTTTGGAGACAAGTGTTGGTGTCGGTGCAAGATAGGTGCATGGTTTGGCGCTTAGACGCACCTATAGGCTTATAAATCATTTTGGACGCAATGATGGTACCACTAGGTGACGAGGCTCAAGTGGAAGCTCTCGCTTTTTTTCCGCCTTTCGGATATGGTGCTAATCTTGACACAAGATAGGTGCACGGTTTGCGCTAAACGCACTCATAGGGATCATAAATCATTTTGGACGCACCGATGGAACCCTAGGTGACGGGGTCATGTGGAATCTCATTTCATTCCGCTTTGGAGAGAAGTGTTAGTGTCGGTGCAAGATAGGTGCATGGTTTGGCGCTTAGATGTACCATAGGCTTATAAATCATTTTGGACGCACCGATGGAACCCCTAGGTGACGTGGGGTCATGTGGAATCTCGAAAATTTTCTTTCCGCTTGGGAGACAGTGTTTGGAGACAAGTGGTGGTGTCGGTGCAAGATAGGTGCATGGTTTGGCGCTTAGACGTACCATAGGCTTATAAATCATTTTGGACGCAATCGATGGTACCACTAGGTGACGAGGCTCAAGTGGAAGCTCGCTTTTCGCCTTTCGGATATGGTGCTAATCTTGACACAAGATAGGTGCACGGTTTGCGCCAAACGTACCATAGGATCATAAATCATTTTGGACGCACCGATGGAACCCTAGGTGACGTGGGTCATGTGGAATCTCACTTCATTCCTTTTGGAGAGAAAGTGTTAGTGTCGGTGCAAGATAGGTGCATGGTTTGCGCTTAGATGTACCATAGGCTTACAAATCATTTTGGACGCACCGATGGAACCCCTAGGTGACGTGGGTCATGTGGAATCTCTCGCTTTTCCGCTTTGGAGACAGTGTTGGTGTCGGTGCAAGATAGGTGCATGGTTTGGCGCTTAGACGTACCATAGGCTTATAAATCATTTTGGACGCAATGATGGTACCACTAGGTGACGAGGCTCAAGTGGAAGCTCGCTTTTTCGCGCTTTCGGATATGGTGCTAATCTTGACACAAGATAGGTGCACGGTTTGCGCCAAACGCACCATAGGATCATAAATCATTTTGGACGCACCGATGGAACCCCTAGGTGTGGGTCATGTGGAATCTCACTTCATTCCATTTTTTTGGAGACAAGTGTTAGTGTCGGTGCAAGATAGGTGCATGGTTTGCGCTTAGATGTACCATAGGCTTACAAATCATTTTGGACGCACCCGATGGAACCCCTAGGTGACGTGGGTCATGTGGAATCTCGCTTTTTCCGCTTTGGAGACAGTGTTGGTGTCGGTGCAAGATAGGTGCATGGTTTGGCGCTTAGACGTACCATAGGCTTATAAATCATTTTGGACGCAATGATGGTACCACTAGGTGACGAGGCTCAAGTGGAAGCTCTCTTTTCGCTTTTCGGATATGGTGCTAATCTTGACGCAAGATAGGTGCACGGTTTGCGGCCAAACGTACCATAGGATCATAAATCATTTTGGACGCACTCGATGGAACCCTAGGTGACGTGGGTCATGTGGAATCTCACTTCATTCCGCTTTGGAGAGACAGTGTTAGTGTCGGTGCAAGATAGGTGCATGGTTTGGCGCTTAGATGTACCATAGGCTTACAAATCATTTTGGACGCACCGATGGAACCCCTAGGTGACGTGGGTCATGTGGAATCTCGCTTTTTCCTTTGGAGATAAAGTGTTGGTGTCGGTGCAAGATAGGTGCATGGTTTGCGCTTAGACGCACCATAGGCTTATAAATCATTTTGGACGCAATGATGGTACCACTAGGTGACGAGGCTCAAGTGGAAGCTCGCTTTCGCCTTTTTCGGATATAGTGCTAATCTTGACGCAAGATAGGTGCACGGTTTGGCGCCAAACGTACCATAGGCTCAGAAATCATTTTGGACGCACCGATGGAACCCTAGGTGACGTGGGTCATGTGGAATCTCACTTCATTCCGCTTTGGAGACAAGTGTTAGTGTCGGTGCAAGATAGGTGCATGGTTTGCGCTTAGATGTACCATAGGCTTATAAATCATTTTGGACGCACCTGATGGAACCCCTAGGTGACGAGGGTCATGTGGAATCTCGCTTTTCCGCTTTGGAGATAGTGTTGGTCTTGTGCAAGATAGGTGCATGGTTTGGCGCTTAGACGCACCATAGGCTTATAAATCATTTTGGACGCACTCGATGGAACCACTAGGTGACGAGGCTCAAGTGGAAGCTCACTTTTTCGCCTTTTTGGATATAGTGCTAATCTTGTGCAAGATAGGTGCATGGTTTGCGCCAAACGTACCATAGGCTTATAAATCATTTTTTGGACCGATGGAACCCCTAGGTGACGTGGGTCATGTGGAATCTCAATTCCGCTTGGAGAGACAGTGAGTGTGGGTGCAAGATGGTGCATGGGTTTGCGCTTAGATGTACCATAGGCTTATAAATCATTTTGGACGCACCGATGGAACCCTAGGTGACGAGGTCATGTGGAAGCTCTTTTTCCGCTTGGGAGATGGTGCAAGATAGGTGCATGGTTTTGCTAGACGCATACAGACGCACCATAGGCTTATAAATCATTTTGGACGCACTGATGGAACCACTAGGTGACGAGGGTCATGTGGAATCTCGCTTTTTTCTTTTGGAGATATAGTGTTAATCTTGACGCAAGATAGGTGCATGGTTTGGCGCTTAAACGTACCATAGGCTTATAAATCATTTTGGACGCACCGATGGAACCCCTAGGTGACGTGGGTCATGTGGAATCTCACTTCTTTCCTTTGGAGAGACAAGTGTTAGTGTCGGTGCAAGATAGGTGCATGGTTTGCGCTTAGACGTACCATAGGCTTATAAATCATTTTGGACGCGAACCCTCGATGGTACCCTAGGTGACGAGGCTCAAGTGGAAGCTCGCTTCGCGCCTTTTGGGATATGTGTGCTAATCTTGGTGCAAGATAGGTGCATGGTTTGGCGCTTAAACGCACCATAGGCTTATAAATCATTTTGGACGCACTCGATGGAACCCTAGGTGACGTGGGTCATGTGGAATCTCACTTCATTCCGCTTTGGAGATAAAGTGTTAGTGTTGGTGCAAGATAGGTGCATGGTTTGCGCTTAGATGTACCATAGGCTTACAAATCATTTTGGACGCACCCGATGGAACCCCTAGGTGACGTGGGGTCATGTGGAATCTCGCTTTTTCCGCTTTGGAGAGAAAGCAAGATGTTGGTGTCGGTGCAAGATAGGTGCATGGTTTGGCGCTTAGACGTACCATAGGCTTATAAATCATTTTGGACGCAATCGATGGTACCACTAGGTGACGAGGGCTCAAGTGGAAGCTTTTTTCCGCCTTTCGGATATGGTGCTAATCTTTGCAAGATAGGTGTGCATGGTTTGGCGCTAAACGCATCATAGGCTTATAAATCATTTTGGACGCACCGATGGAACCCTAGGTGACGAGGGTCATGTGGAATCTCACTTCATTCCGCTTTGGAGACAGTGTTAATGTCGGTGCAAGATAGGTGCATGGGTTTGCGCTTAGATGTACCATAGGCTTACTAAAAAATTTTTTTGGACGCACCGATGGAACCCTAGGTGACGTGGGTCATGTGGAATCTCGCTTTTTCTTTTTGGAGACAGTGTTGGTGTCGGTGCAAGATAGGTGCATGGTTGGCGCTTAGACGCACCATAGGCTTATAAATCATTTTGGACGCAATGATGGTACCACTAGGTGACGAGGCTCAAGTGGAAGCTCGCTTTTCGCCTTTCGGATATGGTGCTAATCTTGACACAAGATAGGTGCACGGTTTGCGCCAAACGCACTCATAGGATCGTAAATCATTTTGGACGCACCGATGGAACCCTAGGTGACGTGGGTCATGTGGAATCTCACTTCATTCCGCTTTGGAGACACAGTGTTAGTGTCGGTGCAAGATAGGTGCATGGTTTGCGCTTAGATGTACCATAGGCTTACAAATCATTTTGGACGCACCGATGGAACCCCTAGGTGACGTGGGGTCATGTGGAATCTCGCTTTTTCCGCTTTGAGAGAAAGTGTTGGTGTCGGTGCAAGATAGGTGCATGGTTTGCGCTTAGACGTACCATAGGCTTATAAATCATTTTGGACGCAATGATGGTACCACTAGGTGACGAGGCTCAAGTGGAAGCTCGCTTTTCGCCTTTCGGATATGGTGCTAATCTTGACACAAGATAGGTGCACGGTTTGCGCCAAACGTACCATAGGATCAGAAATCATTTTGGACGCACCCGATGGAACCCTAGGTGACGTGGGTCATGTGGAATCTCACTTCATTCCGCTTGGACAAGACAGTTAGTGTTGGTGCAAGATAGGTGCATGGTTTGCGCTTAGATGTACCATAGGCTTACATAAATCATTTTGGACGACCCGATGGTACCGAGGATGGAACCCCTAGGTGACGTGGGGTCATGTGGAATCATCGCTTCTTTTTCCGCTTGGGAGAAGTGTTGTGTGTCGGTGCAAGATAGGTGCATGGTTTATGCGCAAGATAGTTTGCGCTTAGACGTACCATATAGGCTTATAAATCATTTTGGACGCAATGATGGTACCACTAGGTGACGAGGCTCAAGTGGAAGCTCGCTTTTCGCCTTTCGGATATAGTGCTAATCTTGACGCAAGATAGGTGCACGGTTTGCGCCAAACGCACCATAGGCTCATAAATCATTTTGGACGCACCGATGGAACTCCTAGGTGACGTGGGTCATGTGGAATCTCACTTCATTCCGCTTTGGAGAGAGTGTTGTTAGTGCTTCGGTGCAAGATAGGTGCATGGTTTGGCGCTTAGATGTACCATAGGCTTACAAATCATTTTGGACGCACCGATGGAACCCCTAGGTGACGTGGGTCATGTGGAATCTCGCTTTTTCCGCTTGGAGACAAGTGTTGGTGTCGGTGCAAGATAGGTGCATGGTTTGCGCTTAGACGTACCATAGGCTTATAAATCATTTTGGACGCAATGATGGTACCACTAGGTGACGAGGCTCAAGTGGAAGCTCGTTTTTTCCTTTTTCGGATATGGTGCTAATCTTGACACAAGATAGGTGCACGGTTTGCGCCAAACGCGCTAAACGCATCATAGGATCGTAAATCATTTTGGACGCACCCGATGGAACCCTAGGTGACGTGGGTCATGTGGAATCTCACTTCATTCGCTTTGGAGACAAAGTGTTAGTGTCGGTGCAAGATAGGTGCATGGTTTGCGCTTAGATGTACCATAGGCTTACAAATCATTTTGGACGCACCGATGGAACCCCTAGGTGACGTGGGTCATGTGGAATCTCGCTTCTTTCCGCTTGGAGACAAGTGTGTTGGTGTCGGTGCAAGATAGGTGCATGGTTTGGCGCTTAGACGTACCATAGGCTTATAAATCATTTTGGACGCAATGATGGTACCACTAGGTGACGAGGCTCAAGTGGAAGCTCTTTTGGCCTTTTTCGGATATGGTGCTAATCTTGACACAAGATAGGTGCACGGTTTGCGCCAAACGCACTCATTAGGATCAGAAATCATTTTGGACGCACCGATGGAACCCTAGGTGACGTGGGTCATGTGGAATCTCACATTCCTTCTGGGATTGGTTGTTAATGTTGCAAGATAGGTGCAGTTTGTTAGTGTCGGTGCAAGATAGGTGCATGGTTTTGCGCTTAGATGTACCATAGGCTTATAAATCATTTTGGACGCACCGATGGAACCCCTAGGTGACGTGGGGTCATGTGGAATCTCGTGGAATTTTTTTCCGCTTTGGAGACAAGTGTTGTGTGTCGGTGCAAGATAGGTGCATGGTTTGCGCTTAGACGTACCATAGGCTTATAAATCATTTTGGACGCACCGATGGTACCACTAGGTGACGAGGCTCAAGTGGAAGCTCGCTTCTTCGCGCTTTTTCGGATATAGTGCTAATCTTGACGCAAGATAGGTGCATGGTTTTGCGCCAAACGCACTCATAGGCTTATAAATCATTTTGGACGCACCGATGGAAACCCTAGGTGACGTGGGTCATGTGGAATCTCACTTCATTCCGCTTTGGAGACAAGTGTTAGTGTCGGTGCAAGATAGGTGCATGGTTTGGCGCTTAGATGTACCATAGCTTATAAATCATTTTGGACGCACCCGATGGAACCCTAGGTGACGTGGGTCATGTGGAATCTCGCTTCTTTTTCCGCTTGGAGACAAGTGTTAATGTGTCGGTGCAAGATAGGTGCATGGTTTTGCGCTTAGACGCACCATAGGCTTATAAATCATTTTGGACGCAATCGATGGTACCACTAGGTGACGAGGCTCAAGTGGAAGCTCGCTTCGCCTTTTTTCGGATATGGTGCTAATCTTGACACAAGATAGGTGCATGGTTTGGCGCCAAACGTACCATAGCTCTTAAATCATAAATCATTTTGGACGCACCGATGGAACCCTAGGTGACGTGGGTCATGTGGAATCTCACTTCATTCCGCTTTTGGAGA
The DNA here is from genome assembly GCA_904845875.1 of Miscanthus lutarioriparius. Classification (NCBI taxonomy): domain Eukaryota; kingdom Viridiplantae; phylum Streptophyta; class Magnoliopsida; order Poales; family Poaceae; genus Miscanthus; species Miscanthus lutarioriparius. The sequence continues at coordinate 117,799 of CAJGYO010000139.1, forward strand.
GACAGTGTTAGTACTAGGTGACGGTGCAAGATAGGTGCATGGTTTGCGCTTAGATGTACCATAGGCTTACAAATCATTTTGGACGCAACGACCCGATGGAACCCCTAGGTGACGTGGGTCATGTGGAATCTCGCTTTTTCCGCTTGGAGACAGTGTTGGTGTCGGTGCAAGATAGGTGCATGGTTTGGCGCTTAGACGCACCATAGGCTTATAAATCATTTTGGACGCAATGATGGTACCACTAGGTGACGAGGCTCAAGTGGAAGCTCGCTTCGCCTTTTTTCGGATATGGTGCTAATCTTGACACAAGATAGGTGCACGGTTTGCGCCAAACGTACCATAGGATCAGAAATTTTCATTTTGGACGCACTGGATGGAACCCTAGGTGACGTGGGTCATGTGGAATCTCACTTCATTCCGCTTTGGAGAAGTGTTAGTGTCGGTGCAAGATAGGTGCATGGTTTGGCGCTTAGATGTACCATAGGCTTATAAATCATTTTGGACGCACCGATGGAACCCCTAGGTGACGTGGGTCATGTGGAATCTCGCTTCTTTCCGCTTTGGAGAAAGTGTTGGTGTCGGTGCAAGATAGGTGCATGGTTTGCGCTTAGACGTACCATAGGCTTATAAATCATTTTGGACGCAATCGATGGTACCACTAGGTGACGAGGCTCAAGTGGAAGCTCGCTTCGCCTTTCGGATATGGTGCTAATCTTGACGCAAGATAGGTGCACGGTTTGGCGCCAAACGCACCATAGGATCATAAATCATTTTGGACGCACCGATGGAACCCCTAGGTGACGTGGGTCATGTGGAATCTCACTTCATTCCGCTTTGGAGACAGTGTTAAGTGCAAGTTAGTGTCGGTGCAAGATAGGTGCATGGTTTGCGCTTAGATGTACCATAGGCTTAAATCATTTTGGACGCACACCGATGGAACCCCTAGGTGACGTGGGTCATGTGGAATCTCGCTTCTTTCCGCTTGGAGACATGTTGTTGGTGTCGGTGCAAGATAGGTGCATGGTTTGGCGCTTAGACGCACCATAGGCTTATAAATCATTTTGGACGCAATGATGGTACCACTAGGTGACGAGGCTCAAGTGGAAGCTCGCTTTCGCCTTTTCGGATATGGTGCTAATCTTGACACAAGATAGGTGCACGTTTTGCGCCAAACGCACTCATAGGATTATAAATCATTTTGGACGCACCGATGGAACCCTAGGTGACGTGGGTCATGTGGAATCTCACTTCATTCCGCTTTGGAGACAAGTGTTAGTGTCGGTGCAAGATAGGTGCATGGTTTGCGCTTAGATGTACCATAGGCTTACAAATCATTTTGGACGCACCGATGGAACCCCTAGGTGACGGGGTCATGTGGAATCTCGCTTCTTCCGCTTTGGAGACAAGTGTAAGTGTGGTGTCGGTGCAAGATAGGTGCATGGTTTGGCGCTTAGACGCACCATAGGCTTATAAATCATTTTGGACGCAATGATGGTACCACTAGGTGACGAGGCTCAAGTGGAAGCTCTTTTCGCCTTTCGGATATGGTGCTAATCTTGACACAAGATAGGTGCACGGTTTGCGCCAAACGCATCATAGGATCAGAAATCATTTTGGACGCACCGATGGAACCCTAGGTGACGTGGGGTCATGTGGAATCTCACTTCATTCCGCTTGGAGACAAGTGTTAGTGTCGGTGCAAGATAGGTGCATGGTTTGGCGCTTAGATGTACCATAGGCTTACAAATCATTTTGGACGCACCGATGGAACCCCTAGGTGACGGGGTCATGTGGAATCTCGCTTTTTTCCGCTTTGGAGAAAGTGTTGGTGTCGGTGCAAGATAGGTGCATGGTTTGGCGCTTAGACGCACCATAGGCTTATAAATCATTTTGGACGCACCCGATGGTACCACTAGGTGACGAGGCTCAAGTGGAAGCTCGCTTTTCGCCTTTTCGGATATAGTGCTAATCTTGACGCAAGATAGGTGCACGGTTTGCGCCAAACGCGTACCATATAGGCTTATAAATCATTTTGGACGCACCGATGGAACCCTAGGTGAGGTGGGTCATGTGGAATCTCACTTCTTTTTCCGCTTGGAGACAGTGTTAGTGTCGGTGCAAGATAGGTGCATGGTTTGGCGCTTAGACGTACCATAGGCTTATAAATCATTTTGGACGCACCGATGGAACCCCTAGGTGACGAGGGTCATGTGGAATCTCGCTTTTTTCCTTTGGAGACAAGTGTTAATGTCGGTGCAAGATAGGTGCATGGTTTTGCGCTTAGACGTACCATAGGCTTATAAATCATTTTGGACGCACTCGATGGAAACCCTAGGTGACGTGGGTCATGTGGAATCTCACTTTTTCCGCTTTGGAGATAGTGTTAGTGTCTTGGTGCAAGATAGGTGCATGGTTTGCGCTAGACGTACCATAGGCTTATAAATCATTTTGGACGCACCGATGGAACCCTAGGTGACGTGGGTCATGTGGAATCTCGCTTTTTCCTTTTGGAGAGGTGCTAATAGTTGGTGCAAGATAGGTGCATGGTTTGCGCTTAGACGCAAGATAGGTGCATGGTTTGCGCTTAGACGTACCATAGGCTTCAAGTGGAAATCGCTTTTTTGGACGCAAGATAGGGATGGAACCCTAGGTGAGGTGGGTCATGTGAAAATCATTTTGGAATCTCCTTTTCGTGACGTGGGCTTGGAGATCTCACTTCATTCGCTTTGGAGAGTGTTAGTGTCGGTGCAAGATAGGTGCATGGTTTGCGCTTAGACGTACCATAGGCTTATAAATCATTTTGGACGCAAATGATGGTACCACTAGGTGACGAGGCTCAAGTGGAAGCTCGCTTTTTCGCCGCTTTCGGATATGGTGCTAATCTTGACGCAAGATAGGTGCATGGTTTGGCGCCAAACGCATCATACGGATCATTGGAAATCATTTTGGACGCACCCGATGGAACCCTAGGTGACGTGGGTCATGTGGAATCTCACTTCATTCCGCTTTGGGAGATAGTGTTAAGTGTTGGTGCAAGATAGGTGCATGGTTTGCGCTTAGATGTACCATAGGCTTACAAATCATTTTGGACGCACCCGATGGAACCCTAGGTGACGTGGGTCATGTGGAATCTCGCTTTTTCCGCTTGGAGACAAGTGTTGGTGTCGGTGCAAGATAGGTGCATGGTTTGCGCTTAGACGTACCATAGGCTTATAAATCATTTTGGACGCACTCGATGGTACCACTAGGTGACGAGGCTCAAGTGGAAGCTCGCTTTTCGCCTTTCGGATATGGTGCTAATCTTGACACAAGATAGGCACGGTTTGCGCGCTAAACGCACTCATAGGATCAGAAATCATTTTGGACGCACCTGGATGGAACCCTAGGTGACGTGGGTCATGTGGAATCTCACTTCATTCCTTTGGAGACAAAGTGTTAGTGTCGGTGCAAGATAGGTGCATGGTTGGCGCTTAGATGTACCATAGGCTTACAAATCATTTTGGACGCACCGATGGAACCCCTAGGTGACGTGGGTCATGTGGAATCTCGCTTTTTTCCGCTTGGAGACAAAGTGTTGGTGTCGGTGCAAGATAGGTGCATGGTTTGCGCTTAGACGCACCATAGGCTTATAAATCATTTTGGACGCAATGATGGTACCACTAGGTGACGAGGCTCAAGTGGAAGCTCGCTTTTCGCCTTTTCGGATATGGTGCTAATCTTGACACAAGATAGGTGCACGGTTTGCGCCAAACGTACTCATAGGATCAGAAATCATTTTGGACGCACCGATGGAACCCTAGGTGACGTGGGTCATGTGGAATCTCACTTCATTCCGCTTTGGAGACAAAGTGTTAGTGTCGGTGCAAGATAGGTGCATGGTTTGCGCTTAGATGTACCATAGGCTTACAAATCATTTTGGACGCACCCGATGGAACCCCTAGGTGACGTGGGTCATGTGGAATCTCGCTTTTCCTTGGAGAGAGTGTTGGTGTCGGTGCAAGATAGGTGCATGGTTTGGCGCTTAGACGCACCATAGGCTTATAAATCATTTTGGACGCAATGATGGTACCACTAGGTGACGAGGCTCAAGTGGAAGCTCATTTCGCCTTTTTTTCGGATATAGTGCTAATCTTGACGCAAGATAGGTGCACGGTTTGCGCCAAACGTACCATAGGCTCGGAAATCATTTTGGACGCACTCCGATGGAACCCTAGGTGACGTGGGTCATGTGGAATCTCACTTCATTCCGCTTTGGAGACAAAGTTTGGCGCTTAGTTAGTGTCGGTGCAAGATAGGTGCATGGTTTGCGCTTAGATGTACCATAGGCTTACAAATGGAAATTTTGGACGCACCCGATGGAACCCTAGGTGACGTGGGTCATGTGAATCTCGCTTTTTCCGCTTGGAGACAAAGTGTTGGTGTCGGTGCAAGATAGGTGCATGGTTTGGCTTAGACGTACCATAGGCTTATAATCATTTTTGGACGCAATGATGGAACCCTACTAGGTGACGAGGCTCAAGTGGAAGCTCTTTCGCCTTTCGGATATGGTGCTAATCTTGACACAAGATAGGTGCACGGTTTGCGCCAAACGTACCATAGGATCATAAATCATTTTGGACGCACCGATGGAACCCTAGGTGACGTGTGGGTCATGTGGAATCTCACTTCATTCCTTTTTGGAGACAGTGTTAGTGTCGGTGCAAGATAGGTGCATGGTTTGGCGCTTAGATGTACCATAGGCTTACAAATCATTTTGGACGCACCCGATGGAACCCCTAGGTGACGTGGGTCATGTGGAATCTCGCTCTTTCCGCTTTGGAGACAAAGTGTTGGTGTCGGTGCAAGATAGGTGCATGGTTTGGCGCTTAGACGCACCATAGGCTTATAAATCATTTTGGACGCAATGATGGTACCACTAGGTGACGAGGCTCAAGTGGAAGCTCGTTTCGCCTTTCGGATATGGTGCTAATCTTGACACAAGATAGGTGCACGGTTTGCGCCAAACGTACCATTGGGCTCAGAAATCATTTTGGACGCACCGATGGAACTCCTAGGTGACGTGGGTCATGTGGAATCTCACTTCATTCCGCTTTGGAGACAAAGTGTTAGTGTCGGTGCAAGATAGGTGCATGGTTTGGCGCTTAGATGTACCATAGGCTTACAAATCATTTTGGACGCACCGATGGAACCCCTAGGTGACGTGGGTCATGTGGAATCTCGCTTCTTTTCCGCTTTGGAGACAAGTGTTGGTGTCGGTGCAAGATAGGTGCATGGTTTGGCGCTTAGACGCACCATAGGCTTATAAATCATTTTGGACGCAATGATGGTACCACTAGGTGACGAGGCTCAAGTGGAAGCTCGCTTTTCGCCTTTTCGGATATGGTGCTAATCTTGACACAAGATAGGTGCACGGTTTGCGCCAAACGCATACCATAGGATCAGAAATCATTTTGGACGCACCCGATGGAACCCTAGGTGAGGTGGGTCATGTGGAATCTCACTTCATTCCGCTTTGGAGACAAAGTGTTAGTGTCGGTGCAAGATAGGTGCATGGTTTGGCGCTTAGATGTACCATAGGCTTACAAATCATTTTGGACGCACCCGATGGAACCCCTAGGTGACGTGGGTCATGTGGAATCTCGCTTTTTTCCGCTTGGAGAGAAAGTGTTGGTGTCGGTGCAAGATAGGTGCATGGTTTGCGCTTAGACGCACCATAGGCTTATAAATCATTTTGGACGCAATGATGGTACCACTAGGTGACGAGGCTCAAGTGGAAGCTCTGCTTTTGGCCTTTCGTGATATAGTGCTAATCTTGACGCAAGATAGGTGCACATTTTGGTTGGCGCCAAACGTACCATAGGCTCGGAAATCATTTTGGACGCAAACCGATGGAAACCCTAGGTGACGTGGGTCATGTGGAATCTCATTTCTTTCCGCTTGGAGACACAGTGTTATGTGTCGGTGCAAGATAGGTGCATGGTTTGCGCTTAGACGTACCATAGGCTTATAAATCATTTTGGACGCACTCGATGGTACCACTAGGTGACGAGGCTCAAGTGGAAGCTCGCTTTCGCCTTTTTCGGATATGGTGCTAATCTTGACACAAGATAGGTGCATGGGTTTGCGCCAAACGCACTCATAGGATCATAAATCATTTTGGACGCACCGATGGAACCCCTAGGTGACGGGGTCATGTGGAATCTCACTTCATTCCGCTTTGGAGACAAGTGTTAGTGTCGGTGCAAGATAGGTGCATGTTTTGCGCTTAGATGTACCATAGGCTTACAAATCATTTTTGGACGCACCGATGGAACCCTAGGTGACGTGGGTCATGTGGAATCTCGCTTTTTCCGCTTGGAGAGAAGTTGTTGGTGTCGGTGCAAGATAGGTGCATGGTTTGCGCTTAGACGTACCATAGGCTTATAAATCATTTTGGACGCAATGATGGTACCACTAGGTGACGAGGCTCAAGTGGAAGCTCTTTTTTTTCCTTTCGGATATGGTGCTAATCTTTGACACAAGATAGGTGCACGGTTTTGCGCCAAACGCATCATAGGATTATAAATCATTTTGGACGCATCCGATGGAACCCTAGGTGACGTGGGTCATGTGGAATCTCACTTCATTCCGCTTTGGAGACAGTGCTAGTAGTGTCGGTGCAAGATAGGTGCATGGTTTGGCGCTTAGATGTACCATAGGCTTACAAATCATTTTGGACGCACCCGATGGAACCCTAGGTGACGTGGGTCATGTGGAATCTCGCTTCTTTCCGCTTTGGAGACAGTGTTGGTGTCGGTGCAAGAGATAGGTGCATGGTTTGCGCTTAGACGCACCATAGGCTTATAAATCGCATTTTGGACGCAATGATGGTACCACTAGGTGACGAGGCTCAAGTGGAAGCTCGCTTTCGCCTTTTCGGATATGGTGCTAATCTTGACACAAGATAGGTGCACGGTTTGGCGCCAAACGTATCATAGGCTTATCAGAAATCATTTTGGACGCACCGATGGAAACCCTAGGTGACGTGGGTCATGTGGAATCTCACTTCATTCCGCTTGGAGAGAGAAAGTGTTAGTGCAAGGTGCAAGATAGGTGCATGGTTTGCGCTTAGATGTACCATAGGCTTACAAATCATTTTGGACGCACCCGATGGAACCCCTAGGTGACGTGGGTCATGTGGAATCTCGCTTCTTTTCCGCTTTGGAGACAAAGTGTTGGTGTCGGTGCAAGATAGGTGCATGGTTTGCGCTTAGACGTACCATAGGCTTATAAATCGCATTTTGGACGCAATGATGGTACCACTAGGTGACGAGGCTCAAGTGGAAGCTCGCTTTCGCCTTTCGGATATGGTGCTAATCTTGACACAAGATAGGTGCACGGTTTTGCCAAACGTATCATTGATCGAAATCATTTTGGACGCACCGATGGAACTCCTAGGTGACGTGGGTCATGTGGAATCTCACTTCATTCCGCTTTGGAGACAAAGTGTTAGTGTCGGTGCAAGATAGGTGCATGGTTTGCGCTTAGATGTACCATAGGCTTACAAATCATTTTGGACGCACCCGATGGAACCCCTAGGTGACGTGGGTCATGTGGAATCTCGCTTTTTTCCGCTTGGAGAGACAAAGTGTTGTGTGGTGCAAGATAGGTGCATGGTTTGGCGCTTAGACGCACCATAGGCTTATAAATCATTTTGGACGCAATGATGGTACCACTAGGTGAGGTGAGGCTCAAGTGGAAGCTCGCTTTCGCGCCTTTCGGATATGGTGCTAATCTTGACACAAGATAGGTGCAGGTGGTTTGCGCCAAACGTACCATAGGATCAGAAATCATTTTGGACGCACCGATGGAACCCTAGGTGACGTGGGTCATGTGGAATCTCACTTCATTCCGCTTTGGAGACAAAGTGTTAGTGTCGGTGCAAGATAGGTGCATGGTTTGCGCTTAGATGTACCATAGGCTTACAAATCATTTTGGACGCACCGATGGAACCCCTAGGTGACGTGGGTCATGTGGAATCTCGCTTTTCCTTTGGAGACAAAGTGTTGGTGTCGGTGCAAGATAGGTGCATGGTTTGCGCTTAGACGCACTCATAGGCTTATAAATCATTTTGGACGCAATGATGGTACCACTAGGTGACGAGGCTCAAGTGGAAGCTCGCTTTTTCGCCTTTCGGATATAGTGCTAATCTTGACGCAAGATAGGTGCACGGTTTGCGCCAAACGTACCATAGGCTCTCGGAAATCATTTTGGACGCACTGATGGAACCCTAGGTGAGGTGGGTCATGTGGAATCTCACTTCTTTCCGCTTTGGAGACAGTGTTAATGTCGGTGCAAGATAGGTGCATGGTTTGGCGCTTAGACGTACCATAGGCTTATAAATCATTTTGGACGCACTCGATGGTACCACTAGGTGACGAGGCTCAAGTGGAAGCTCGCTTTTTCCGCTTTGGAGATAGGTGTTGATATGGTGCAAATCTTGACACAAGATAGGTGCAACGGTTTGGCGCTAAACGATACCATTAGGATCATAAATCATTTTGGACGCACCGATGGAAACCCTAGGTGACGTGGGTCATGTGGAATCTCATTTTCATTCCGCTTTGGAGACAAGTGCATTCCGCTTTAGTGTCGGTGCAAGATAGGTGCATGGTTTTGCGCTTAGATGTACCATAGGCTTACAAATCATTTTGGACGCACCCGATGGAACCCTAGGTGACGTGGGTCATGTGGAATCTCGCTTTTTCCCGCTTGGAGACAAAAGTGTTGGTGTCGGTGCAAGATAGGTGCATGGTTTGCGCTTAGACGCACCATAGGCTTTAAAAATCATTTTGGACGCACTCGATGGTACCACTAGGTGACGAGGCTCAAGTGGAAGCTCGCTTTCGCCGCTTTCGGATATGGTGCTAATCTTGACACAAGATAGGTGCACGGTTTGCGCCAAACGCACCATTGGATCATAAATCATTTTGGACGCATCCGATGGAACCCTAGGTGATGGGTCATGTGGAATCTCACTTCATTCCGCTTTGGAGATAAAGTGTTATATGTGCTCGTGCAAGATAGGTGCATGGTTTGCGCTTAGATGTACCATAGGCTTACAAATCATTTTGGACGCACCGATGGAACCCCTAGGTGACGTGGGTCATGTGGAATCTCGCTTCTTTCCGCTTTGGAGACAAGTGTTGGTGTCGGTGCAAGATAGGTGCATGGTTTGCGCTTAGACGCACCATAGGCTTATAAATCGCATTTTGGACGCAATCGATGGTACCACTAGGTGACGAGGCTCAAGTGGAAGCTCGCTTTCGCCTTTCGGATATGGTGTGCTAATCTTGACACAAGATAGGTGCACGGTTTGCGCCAAACGCACTCATAGGATCAGAAATCATTTTGGACGCACCGATGGAACCCTAGGTGACGTGGGTCATGTGGAATCTCACTTCATTCCGCTTTGGAGACAAGTGTTAGTGTCGGTGCAAGATAGGTGCATGGTTTGGCGCTTAGATGTACCATAGGCTTACAAATCATTTTTGGACGCATTTTGGACCGATGGAACCCCTAGGTGACGTGGGTCATGTGGAATCTCGCTTCTTTCCGCTTTGGAGACAGTGTTGGTGTCGGTGCAAGATAGGTGCATGGTTTGGCGCTTAGACGCACCATAGGCTTATAAATCATTTTGGACGCAATGATGGTACCACTAGGTGACGAGGCTCAAGTGGAAGCTCGCTTTCGCCTTTTCGGATATGGTGCTAATCTTGACACAAGATAGGTGCACGGTTTTGCGCCAAACGCACCATAGGCTCAGAAATCATTTTGGACGCCGATGGAACCGATGGAACCCTAGGGACGTGGGTCATGTGGAATCTCACTTCATTCCGCTTATTTGGAGACAAAGTGTTAGTGTTGGTGCAAGATAGGTGCATGGTTTGCGCTTGCACAAGATAGTTAGATGTACCATAGGCTTACAAATCATTTTGGACGCACCCGATGGAACCCCTAGGTGACGTGGGTCATGTGGAATCTCGCTTTTTCCGCTTTGGAGACAAGTTGTTGGTGTCGGTGCAAGATAGGTGCATGGTTTGGCGCTTAGACGTACCATAGGCTTATAAATCATTTTGGACGCAATCGATGGTACCACTAGGTGACGAGGCTCAAGTGGAAGCTCGCTTTTGGCCTTTTTCGGATATGGTGCTAATCTTGACGCAAGATAGGTGCACGGTTTGCGCTAAACGTACCATAGGGATATAAATCATTTTGGACGCACCGATGGAACCCTAGGTGACGTGGGTCATGTGGAATCTCACTTCATTCCGCTTTGGAGACAAAGTGTTAGTGTGCAAGATAGGTGCATGGTTTGGCGCTTAGATGTACCATAGGCTTACAAATCATTTTGGACGCACCCGATGGAACCCCTAGGTGACGTGGGTCATGTGGAATCTCGCTTCTTTCCGCTTGGAGACAAAGTGTTGGTGTCGGTGCAAGATAGGTGCATGGTTTGGCGCTTAGACGTACCATAGGCTTATAAATCATTTTGGACGCAATGATGGTACCACTAGGTGACGAGGCTCAAGTGGAAGCTCTCGCTTCGCCTTTTCGGATATGGTGCTAATCTTGACACAAGATAGGTGCACGGTTTGCGCCAAACGCACATATTGATCAGAAATCATTTTGGACGCACCGATGGAACCCTAGGTGACGTGGGTCATGTGGAATCTCACTTCATTCCGCTTTGGAGAGAAAGTGTTAGTGTCGGTGCAAGATAGGTGCATGGTTTGCGCTTAGATGTACCATAGGCTTACAAATCATTTTGGACGCACCGATGGAACCCCTAGGTGACGTGGGTCATGTGGAATCTCGCTTCTTTCCGCTTTGAGAGAGAAGTGTTGGTGTCGGTGCAAGATAGGTGCATGGTTTGCGCTTAGACGCACCATAGGCTTATAAATCATTTTGGACGCAATGATGGTACCACTAGGTGACGAGGCTCAAGTGGAAGCTCGCTTTTTCGCCTTTTGGATATGGTGCTAATCTTGACGCAAGATAGGTGCACGGGTTTGCGCCAAACGCACCATAGGCTCAGAAATCATTTTGGACGCACCGATGGAACCCCTAGGTGACGTGGGTCATGTGGAATCTCACTTCATTCCGCTTTGGAGACAGTGTTAGTGTCGGTGCAAGATAGGTGCATGGTTGGCGCTTAGATGTACCATAGGCTTACAAATCATTTTTTGGACGCACCGATGGAACCCCTAGGTGACGTGGGTCATGTGTGAATCTCGCTTTTTCCGCTTTGGAGAGACAGTGTTAGTGTCGGTGCAAGATAGGTGCATGGTTTGGCGCTTAGACGCACCATAGGCTTATAAATCATTTTGGACGCAATGATGGTACCACTAGGTGACGAGGCTCAAGTGGAAGCTCGCTTCGCCTTTCGGATATGGTGCTAATCTTGACACAAGATAGGTGCACGGTTTGCGCCAAACGCACATCAGGATCAGAAATCATTTTGGACGCACCGATGGAACCCTAGGTGACGTGGGTCATGTGGAATCTCACTTCATTCCGCTTTGGAGACAAAGTGTTAGTGTCGGTGCAAGATAGGTGCATGGTTTGCGCTTAGATGTACCATAGGCTTACAAATCATTTTGGACGCACCGATGGAACCCCTAGGTGACGTGGGTCATGTGGAATCTCGCTTTTTCCGCTTTGGAGACAAGTGTTGGTGTCGGTGCAAGATAGGTGCATGGTTTGCGCTTAGACGCACCATAGGCTTATAAATCATTTTGGACGCAATGATGGTACCACTAGGTGACGAGGCTCAAGTGGAAGCTCGCTTTTGCCTTTCGGATATAGTGCTAATCTTGACGCAAGATAGGTGCATGGTTTGCGCCAAACGTACCATAGGCTCGGAAATCATTTTGGACGCACCCGATGGAACCCTAGGTGAGGTGGGTCATGTGGAATCTCACTTTTTCCGCTTTGGAGACAGACATTGTTAGTGTCGGTGCAAGATAGGTGCATGGTTTGCGCTTAGACGTACCATAGGCTTATAAATCATTTTGGACGCACTCGATGGAACCACTAGGTGACGGGTCATGTGGAAGCTCGCTTCGCCGCTTGGTGGAAGATATGGTGCTAATCTCGGTGCAAGATAGGTGCACGGTTTGGCGCCAAACGTATCATAGGCTTATAAATCATTTTGGACGCACCCGATGGAACCACTAGGTGACGTGGGTCATGTGGAATCTCACTTCATTCCATTTGGAGATGACGTGGGTCAAGTAGTCACTTGATTGCAAGATAGGTGCATGGGTTGGCGCTTAGATGTACCATAGGCTTACAAATCATTTTGGACGCACCCGATGGAACCCCTAGGTGACGTGGGTCATGTGGAATCTCGCTTTTTCCGCTTTGGAGACAAAGTGTTGGTGTCGGTGCAAGATAGGTGCATGGTTTGGCGCTTAGACGTACCATAGGCTTATAAATCATTTTGGACGCAATGATGGTACCACTAGGTGACGAGGCTCAAGTGGAAGCTCGCTTTCGCCTTTTCGGATATGGTGCTAATCTTGACACAAGATAGGTGCACGGTTTGGCGCCAAACGCATCATAGGATCGAAATCATTTTGGACGCACCGATGGAAACCCTAGGTGACGTGGGTCATGTGGAATCTCACTTCATTCCTTTTTGGAGACAGTGTTAGTGTCGGTGCAAGATAGGTGCATGGTTTGCGCTTAGATGTACCATAGGCTTACAAATCATTTTGGACGCACCCGATGGAACCCCTAGGTGACGTGGGTCATGTGGAATCTCGCTTCTTTCCGCTTGGAGACAAGTGTTGGTGTCGGTGCAAGATAGGTGCATGGTTTGGCGCTTAGACGTACCATAGGCTTATAAATCATTTTGGACGCAATGATGGTACCACTAGGTGACGAGGCTCAAGTGGAAGCTCGCTTTCGCCTTTTTCGGATATGGTGCTAATCTTGACACAAGATAGGTGCACGGTTTGCGCCAAACGTATCATTGGATCATAAATCATTTTGGACGCACCGATGGAACCCTAGGTGACGTGGGTCATGTGGAATCTCACTTCATTCCGCTTTGGAGACAAAGTGTTAGTGTCGGTGCAAGATAGGTGCATGGTTTGGCGCTTAGATGTACCATAGGCTTACAAATCATTTTGGACGCACCCGATGGAACCCCTAGGTGACGTGGGTCATGTGGAATCTCTCTTCTTTCCGCTTGGAGACAAAGTGTTGGTGTCGGTGCAAGATAGGTGCATGGTTTGGCGCTTAGACGCATACCATAGGCTTATAAATCATTTTGGACGCAATGATGGTACCACTAGGTGACGAGGCTCAAGTGGAAGCTCGCTTCGCCTTTTCGGATATGGTGCTAATCTTGACACAAGATAGGTGCACGGTTTGCGCCAAACGCACTCATTGATCAGAAATCATTTTGGACGCACCGATGGAACTCCTAGGTGACGTGGGTCATGTGGAATCTCACTTCATTTCGCTTTGGGAGACAAAGTGTTAGTGTCGGTGCAAGATAGGTGCATGGTTTGGCGCTTAGATGTACCATAGGCTTACAAATCATTTTGGACGCACCCGATGGAACCCCTAGGTGACGTGGGTCATGTGGAATCTCGCTTTCCGCTTTGGAGACAAGTGTTGGTGTCGGTGCAAGATAGGTGCATGGTTTGGCGCTTAGACGCATCATAGGCTTATAAATCATTTTGGACGCAATGATGGTACCACTAGGTGACGAGGCTCAAGTGGAAGCTCGCTTTTCGCTTTTTTCGGATATAGTGCTAATCTTGACGCAAGATAGGTGCACGGTTTGGCGCCAAACGTACCATAGGCTCGTAAATCATTTTGGACGCACCGATGGAACCCCTAGGTGACGTGGGTCATGTGGAATCTCACTTCATTCCGCTTTGGAGACAGTGTTAGTGTCGGTGCAAGATAGGTGCATGGTTTGCGCTTAGATGTACCATAGGCTTATAAATCATTTTGGACGCACCGATGGAACCCCTAGGTGACGAGGGTCATGTGGAATCTCGCTTCTTTCCGCTTGGAGATATGGTTGGTGTCGGTGCAAGATAGGTGCATGGTTTGGCGCTTAGACGTACCATAGGCTTATAAATCATTTTGGACGCAATGATGGTACCCCTAGGTGACGAGGCTCAAGTGGAAGCTCGCTTCGCTTTTGGAGATTTTGGCAAGATAGGTGATAGGTGCTAATCATTTTGGACGCAAGATAGGTGCATGGGTTTTGCGCTGCAAGATAGATGTACCATAGGCTTACAAATCATTTTGGACGCACCCGATGGAACCCCTAGGTGACGTGGGTCATGTGGAATCTCGCTTCTTTCCGCTTTGGAGACAAGTGTTGGTGTCGGTGCAAGATAGGTGCATGGTTTGCGCTTAGACGCACCATAGGCTTATAAATCATTTTGGACGCACTCGATGGTACCACTAGGTGACGAGGCTCAAGTGGAAGCTCTTTTCGCCTTTTCGGATATGGTGCTAATCTTGACACAAGATAGGTGCACGGTTTTGCGCCAAACGTACCATAGGATCAGAAATCATTTTGGACGCACCGATGGAACCCTAGGTGACGTGGGTCATGTGGAATCTCACTTCATTCCGCTTTGGAGAGAAAGTGTTAGTGTCGGTGCAAGATAGGTGCATGGTTTTGCGCTTAGATGTACCATAGGCTTACAAATCATTTTGGACGCACCGATGATGGAACCCCTAGGTGACGTGGGTCATGTGGAATCTCGCTTTTTTCCGCTTGGAGACAAGTGTTGGTGTCGGTGCAAGATAGGTGCATGGTTTGCGCTTAGACGCACATCATAGGCTTATAAATCATTTTGGACGCAATGATGGAACCACTAGGTGACGAGGGTCAAGTGGAAGCTCGCTTCGCATTCTTTGGATATAGTGTTAGTAATCTTGTGCAAGATAGGTGCATGGTTTTGCGCTAAACGTACCATAGGCTCGGAAATCATTTTGGACGCACCGATGGAACCCCTAGGTGACGTGGGTCATGTGGAATCTCACTTCTTTCCGCTTTGGAGACAGTGTTAGTGTCGGTGCAAGATAGGTGCATGGTTTGGCGCTTAGACGTACTATAGGCTTATAAATCATTTTGGACGCAATGATGGAACCACTAGGTGACGAGGCTCAAGTGGAAGCTCGCTTTTCGCCTTTCGGATATGGTGCTAATCTTGACACAAGATAGGTGCATGGTTTGCGCTTAAACGCACCATAGGATCAGCGGAAATCATTTTGGACGCACACCGATGGAACTCCTAGGTGACGTGGGTCATGTGGAATCTCACTTCATTCCGCTTTGGAGAGTGCAGTGTTAGTGTCGGTGCAAGATAGGTGCATGGTTTGGCGCTTAGATGTACCATAGGCTTACAAATCATTTTGGACGCACCGATGGAACCCTAGGTGACGTGGGTCATGTGGAATCTCGCTTTTCCGCTTTGGAGACAAAGTGTTGGTGTCGGTGCAAGATAGGTGCATGGTTTGCGCTTAGACGTACCATAGGCTTATAAATCATTTTGGACGCAATGATGGTACCACTAGGTGACGAGGCTCAAGTGGAAGCTCGCTTTCGCCTTTTTTCGGATATAGTGCTAATCTTGACGCAAGATAGGTGCACGGTTGGCGCCAAACGTACCATAGGCTTATGTGGAAATCATTTTGGACGCACCGATGGAACCCTAGGTGAGGAGGGGTCATGTGGAATCTCACTTCTTTCCGCTTTGGAGACAGTGTTAGTGTCGGTGCAAGATAGGTGCATGGTTTGCGCTTAGACGTACCATAGGCTTATAAATCATTTTGGACGCACTCGATGGTACCACTAGGTGACGAGGCTCATGTGGAAGCTCGCTTTCGCCTTTCGGATATGGTGCTAATCTTGACACAAGATAGGTGCATGGTTTGGCGCCAAACGCACCATTGGCTTATAAATCATTTTGGACGCACCGATGGAACCCTAGGTGACGTGGGTCATGTGGAATCTCACTTCATTCCGCTTTGGAGACAAGTGTTAGTGTCGGTGCAAGATAGGTGCATGGTTTGCGCTTAGATGTACCATAGGCTTACAAATCGCATTTTGGACGCACCCGATGGAACCCCTAGGTGACGTGGGTCATGTGGAATCTCGCTTTTTCCGCTTTGGAGACAAGTGTTGGTGTCGGTGCAAGATAGGTGCATGGTTTGCGCTTAGACGTACCATAGGCTTATAAATCATTTTGGACGCATGATGGTACCACTAGGTGACGAGGCTCAAGTGGAAGCTCGCTTTTCGCCTTTCGGATTTGGATAAGTGCTAATCTTGACGCAAGATAGGTGCTGGTTTGCGCCAAACGATGGAACCCTAGGTGATAGGCATGTGGAAAATCATTTTGGACGCAGTGTTAGTGATGGAAAAGATAGGTGACGTAGATGTCATAGGAATCATTTTCATTTCATTCCGCTTTGGAGACAGTGTGTTGGTGTCGGTGCAAGATAGGTGCATGGTTTGGCGCTTAGACGTACCATAGGCTTATAAATCATTTTGGACGCAATCGATGGTACCACTAGGTGACGAGGCTCAAGTGGAAGCTCTTTTCGCCTTTTCGGATATGGTGCTAATCTTGACACAAGATAGGTGCACGGTTTGGCGCCAAACGTACTCATAGGATCAGAAATCATTTTGGACGCACCCGATGGAACCCCTAGGTGACGTGGGTCATGTGGAATCTCACTTCATTCCGCTTTGGAGACAAGTGTTAGTGTCGGTGCAAGATAGGTGCATGGTTTGCGCTTAGATGTACCATAGGCTTATAAATCATTTTGGACGCACCGATGGAACCCCTAGGTGACGTGGGTCATGTGGAATCTCGTCGGTGCAAGATTCGTGCTTTCCGCTTGGAGACAAGTGCTAATCATTTTGGACGCAAGATAGGTGCATGGTTTGCGCTTAGACGCATCATAGGCTTATAAATCATTTTGGACGGACGCAATGATGGTACCACTAGGTGACGAGGCTCAAGTGGAAGCTCGCTTCATTCCGCTTTGGAGATATAGTGCTAATCTTGACGCAAGATAGGTGCATGGTTTGCGCCAAACGTACCATAGGCTCGGAAATCATTTTGGACGCACCCGATGGAACCCTAGGTGACGTGGGTCATGTGGAATCTCACTTCTTTCCGCTTTGGAGACAGTGTTGGTGTCGGTGCAAGATAGGTGCATGGTTTGGCGCTTAGACGCACCATAGGCTTATAAATCATTTTGGACGCAATGATGGTACCACTAGGTGACGAGGCTCAAGTGGAAGCTCGCTTTTTCCTTTTCGGATATGGTGCTAATCTTGACACAAGATAGGTGCACGGTTTGCGCCAAACGCACCATAGGATCATAAATCATTTTGGACGCACCGATGGAACCCTAGGTGACGTGGGTCATGTGGAATCTCACTTCATTCCGCTTTGGAGACAAAGTGTTAGTGTCGGTGCAAGATAGGTGCATGGTTTGGCGCTTAGATGTACCATAGGCTTACAAATCATTTTGGACGCACCGATGGAACCCCTAGGTGACGTGGGTCATGTGGAATCTCGCTTTTTCCGCTTTGGAGACAAGTGTTGGTGTCGGTGCAAGATAGGTGCATGGTTTGGCGCTTAGACGCACTATAGGCTTATAAATCATTTTGGACGCAATGATGGTACCACTAGGTGACGAGGCTCAAGTGGAAGCTTTTTCGCGCTTTCGGATATGGTGCTAATCTTGACACAAGATAGGTGCACGGTTTGGCGCCAAACGCACTCATTGGATCGTAAATCATTTTGGACGCACCCGATGGAACTCCTAGGTGACGTGGGTCATGTGGAATCTCACTTCATTCCGCTTTGGAGACAGTGTTAGTGTCGGTGCAAGATAGGTGCATGGTTTGCGCTTAGATGTACCATAGGCTTACAAATCATTTTGGACGCACCCGATGGAACCCCTAGGTGACGTGGGTCATGTGGAATCTCGCTTTTTCCGCTTGGGAGACAGTGTTGGTGTCGGTGCAAGATAGGTGCATGGTTTGCGCTTAGACGCACCATAGGCTTATAAATCATTTTGGACGCAATGATGGTACCACTAGGTGACGAGGCTCAAGTGGAAAGCTCGCTTTTTCGCCTTTTTCGGATATGGTGCTAATCTTGACACAAGATAGGTGCACGGTTTTGCGCCAAACGCACCATAGGATCAGAAATCATTTTGGACGCACCGATGGAACCCTAGGTGACGTGGGTCATGTGGAATCTCACTTCATTCCGCTTTGGAGACAAAGTGTTAGTGTCGGTGCAAGATAGGTGCATGGTTTGCGCTTAGATGTACCATAGGCTTATAAATCATTTTGGACGCACCGATGGAACCCCTAGGTGACGTGGGTCATGTGGAATCTCGCTTCTTTCCGCTTTGGAGACAAGTGTTGGTGTCGGTGCAAGATAGGTGCATGGTTTGGCGCTTAGACGCATCATAGGCTTATAAATCATTTTGGACGCAATGATGGTACCACTAGGTGACGAGGCTCATGGGAATCTCTCTTCTTTCGCCTTTCGGATATAGTGCTAATCTTGACAAGCAAGATAGGTGCACGGTTTGCGCCAAACGTACCATAGGCTCGAAATCATTTTGGACGCACCCGATGGAACCCTAGGTGAGGTGGGTCATGTGGAATCTCGCTTCTTCCGCTTGGAGACAAGTGTTAGTGTCGGTGCAAGATAGGTGCATGGTTTGGCGCTTAGACGCACCATAGGCTTATAAATCATTTTGGACGCACTCGATGGTACCACTAGGTGACGAGGCTCAAGTGGAAGCTCGCTTTTTCGCCTTTCGGATATGGTGCTAATCTTGACACAAGATAGGTGCACGGTTTGCGCCAAACGTACCATTGGATCGAAATCATTTTGGACGCACCCGATGGAACCCTAGGTGACGTGGGTCATGTGGAATCTCACTTCATTCCGCTTTGGAGACAAGTGTTAGTGTCGGTGCAAGATAGGTGCATGGTTTGCGCTTAGATGTACCATAGGCTTATAAATCATTTTGGACGCACCCGATGGAACCCCTAGGTGACGTGGGTCATGTGGAATCTCGCTTTTTCCGCTTTGGAGACAGTGTTGGTGTCGGTGCAAGATAGGTGCATGGTTTGCGCTTAGACGCACCATAGGCTTATAAATCATTTTGGACGCAATGATGGTACCACTAGGTAGGTGACGAGGCTCAAGTGGAAGCTCGCTCGGTGCAAGATAGGTGCCTTTCGGATATAGTGCTAATCATTTTGACGCAAGATAGGTGCACGGTTTGGCTTAAACGTAGATATAGGCTCGTAAATCATTTTGGACGCACCGATGGAACCCTAGGTGACGTGGGTCATGTGGAATCTCACTTCTTTCCGCTTGGGAGACAGTGTTAGTGTCGGTGCAAGATAGGTGCATGGTTTGGCGCTTAGACGTACCATAGGCTTATAAATCATTTTGGACGCAACTCGATGGTACCACTAGGTGACGAGGCTCAAGTGGAAGCTCGCTTTCGCCTTTTCGGATATGGTGCTAATCTTGACACAAGATAGGTGCACGGTTTGGCGCCAAACGTACTCATAGGATTATAAATCATTTTGGACGCACCGATGGAACTCCTAGGTGACGTGGGTCATGTGGAATCTCACTTCATTCCGCTTGGAGAGAAAGTGTTAGTGTTGGTGCAAGATAGGTGCATGGTTTGCGCTAGATGTACCATAGGCTTACAAATCATTTTGGACGCACCCGATGGAACCCCTAGGTGACGTGGGTCATGTGGAATCTCGCTTCTTTCCGTTTGGAGACAGTGTTGGTGTCGGTGCAAGATAGGTGCATGGTTTGCGCTTAGACGCATTCATAGGCTTATAAATCATTTTGGACGCAATGATGGTACCACTAGGTGACGAGGCTCAAGTGGAAGCTCGCTTTCGCCTTTCGGATATGGTGCTAATCTTGACACAAGATAGGTGCACGGTTTGCGCCAAACGCACTATCATTGGATCGTAAATCATTTTGGACGCACCCGATGGAACTCCTAGGTGACGTGGGTCATGTGGAATCTCACTTCATTCCATTTGGAGACAAAGTGTTAGTGTCGGTGCAAGATAGGTGCATGGTTTGGCGCCCGCTTGGGAGACAGTCGCTTGAGTGTTTGAAGGTGCAAGATAGGTGCATGGTTTGCGCTTAGACGCATCATAGGCTTAT